>CANYLF013045404.1:0-11326 GCA_948193215.1 Bocquillonia castaneifolia
ATAACGAGCATTGGGTGCATTTGTTTATGCATTTATATATGTATGCATTTGGCTTTTTAGTTGTTATTTGATATATAATTGTAAAAGATTTGAGAAAATCTGCGAATAAAGTTGATTTTGGTTAATTATATGTTAATGAAGTTTTCAATGTTCTTTTTTTGAAAACATTATTGTATTTTTAAGTTTGAAAAGTTTGACATATATATTAATTGATTTTAAGTTGGTTTAAGTACGGTTTTACAGTGGTAAGCCAGAAATTCTGTTTTAGAACTGCGAATTTTGGAAAAATATTTCGAATTGGTGATTTTTGGCTTACAATGATCGTTGCACTATTCACAACGATTGTTGCTGATTTTGCGATGTGCTCATTGCTATTTTCCCACGAGCTCGTGTACCTTACTGGACTTTTGGATGATTTCCGTGTATTTTACAACGATCACTGTTCATCCACAACGATTGTTGCACTATTCACAACGATCGTTGCAACCCTATTTTCAGAGAAAAATTTATTTTCGAAGGGAATTTTTAATTGGATTTTAAATTATGATTAATTACCATCATTATATATATTAATCCGTATTAAAGGGTGTTAGATTCGGGTCGTTACAGGAGCTTTGGGTTTTCATTTTTTAGTAACGATTGTGGCGATTATGGGTATGTATGTGTTGGTCTTGCTGAGCGCTATGTTTTAGTAACAAGAACAATGGTAATGGTGGCCTGAATCGTTGTGGTCGGTGGCTAGAAGGTAGGGGTACTATTGTAAATATTTCATAGATTCTGAGGTACTGTTTAAGCTATTATTTTTGAGGTTTTTGGTTTAATTGGTCCCTGGTTACTGTGTAAGTGTATATACCCAAAGTTTTAGGTTTTCAGCTAGGTCCTTTTCATCAATTAAATATTTTCCTTAACTCGGTTTTACACCAAATTTTAACTACGAGCTCGAGAATGTTTTTAACACGTTCAAACCAAATTTTAGCTTAAACGGACGTCAATAAATATTATTTTTAATTTTAGAGGTTAAAGCTTAATAAATCCATATTAATTAATTCTTGAATTGGAAATTAGTTAAAGCAGAAATTACTGTTATTTCATTCTCCCCACCTTAAGATAAATTCATCCTCGAATTTAGAAACATACCTGATTGTAGGAATAAGTGGGGAAATTGTTCCTGCATATCCTGCTTTAGCTCCCATGTACAATATTCCACAAAATGGTTCCTCCATACCACTTTCACCATCGGGATAGACTTGGATCGTAGCTGCCTCACTTGATGGTCAATAATAGCCACTGGGTATTCATCATATGTCAAATATTCCCCAATCTCAATATTGTCAGTCTGGATGACATGTGATGGGTCTGAAATGTACTTTCTCAGCATAGATACATGAAAGACCGGGTGAATTCTAGACAATTCCGATGGCAAGACCAATCTGTAAGCCATCTCATCAACTCTGGCCTTAATTTCATATGGTCCCACATATCTAGGTTGCAATTTGCCCTTTTCGCCAAATCTCATCACACCCTTCATGGGTGACACCTTTAGGAACACCCAGTCACCAACATCGAAAGAAACATCCTTTCTCTTAGGATCTGCATAGCTCTTCTATCAGCTAAAAGCTGTCTTTAATCTCTGCTAAATTAAGGGAACCCTTTCAGAAGTATTCTGAACCAATTCAGGTCCAAAAAGCTGCCTCTCACTAATATCTCAACACAAAGTGGATATGCACTTTCTACCATACAATGCTTCAAACGGTGCCATTTCAATGCTGGCATGATAGCTGTTATTGTAAGTTAATGCAATCAATGGAATGTTCAAATCCCAATAGCCATCAAAGTCCATGGCACTCATCCGCAGCATGTCCTTTAAGGTCTGAATAGTTCTCTCAGACTACCCATCTATCTGAGGATGAAAGTCTATACTAAAATCCAATCCAGTTCCCAAAGCTAACTACAGCTCTCTCTAGAACATCGAGGTGAAACTAGAATCCCTATCTGATATAATGGACTCTAGAACTCCATACAGATGTACTATTTCAAAAATGTACAACTCAGCCAGTTTTTACGCGGTGTAGTTCTTCTTTACAGGGATAAAGTTAGCTGACTTGGTCAAACTATCAACAATTACCCAGATTGAGTCATACCCACTCTAGCTAAGAGGTAACCCGGTTACAAAGTCCATCGTGATCATGTCCCACTTCCACTCTATGTTGGGTAATGGTTGTAGCAATCCATAAGGCCTTTGGTGCTCTAACTTCACTTTCTGACAAGTCATGCACCTGGACACAAACTCTGCTATATCCTTCTTCATACCACTCCACTAGTACATGCTTTTTAGATCATGGTACATTTTAGTTGCACTTGGATGAACACAGTAAGGTGTATGGTGAGCTTCTTCCATAATCTCCTTCTGCAGGTTATCCACCCTAGGCACACACACCCTAGTGCCCATCCTCAAAATGCCTTCACCATCAACCCTGAACTCTTCTATTGTGCCTTGTTGCACCTTGTACAGAATCTTCTATAACTCTGGATCCTATGATTGAGCTGCTTTCACTCAGCCTAGAAATACAGATCTTACTCTGAACTGTGCTATCAAGCACCCATGCCTATTCACCCACCATTGCAGTCCTTGATTAAATAGTTGATCAATCTCCCTGTACAGAGGTCTCCTTCCAACACTGATATGAGTAAGACTCCTAGCTGATTTCCTACTCAAGGCATTTGCCATAACATTCGCCTTCCTAGGATGATACATGATTGAACAGTCATAATCTTTCAACAGCTCCAACCATCTGGTCTGCCTCATGTTCAGGTTACTCTGCTAAAATATATACTTTAGGCTTTTATGATCAGTATATAGCTCATAAGGTACACCATAGAGATAATGCCTCCGTATCTTCAAAGCAAAACACCATAGCTGCCAACTCCAGATCGTGGGTAGGGTAATTCCTCTCATGGTTCTTCAACTGTCTAAAAGCATAGGCCACTACATGCCCATTCTGCATTAATACACACCCTAAGCCCACTCTTGAAGCATCACAATACATAGTAAAGCCATCAGTCCCAGAAGGCAAGGTCAATACAGGTGCTGTAGTCAACCTCTCCTTTAGCAACTGAAAGCTGGTTTCACAAGCTTCATCCCACTCAAACCCGACACTATTCTAATTCAAGCATGTTAACGGTGCTGCTACCTGAGAAAAGTCTTGTACAAACCTTTAATAGTAGCCTGCCAAACCTAGAAAGCTTCTAATCTCACTATCTGTGGTAGGTCTAGGCCAATCCAATACAGCTTCAACCTTCTTTGGATCAACCTGAATTCCTTCCTTGGACAGCACGTGCCCCAAGAAAGTAACACTGTCCAGCCAAAATTCACATTTAGAAAACTTGGCATACAACGGCTCCCTCCTTAAAGTTTTCAACACCATCCTCAAATGTTGTTCATGCTCCTCTACACTTCTAGAATACACCAGGATATCATCAATGAACTTGATCACAAACCGATCTAGAAATGGTCTGAACACTCTGTTCATCAAGTCCATAAAGGCTGCTGGAGCATTACTCAACCCAAAGGACATAACCAGAAACTCGTAGTGACCATATCTAATTTGAAATGCAGTCTTAGGAATATCTTCTTCTCTGATTCTCAACTGATGATAACCTGACCTCAAATCAATCTTGGAAAAGCATTGGGCACCTTGCAGCTGGTCAAACAAGTCATCTATTCGGGGAAGTGGATACTTGTTCTTGACTGTCACCTTATTCAGTTCTCTGTAATCAATACAGAGTTGGAGTGTACCATCCTTCTTCTTCACAAACAAAACAGGTGCACCCGAGGGAGAAATACTGGGTCTAATGAAACCCTTATCAAGTAGCTCCTGTAACTACTCCTTAAGCTCCTTCAACTTAGCTGGGGCCATTCTATATGGCGGTACAAAAATGGGAGCGGTTCCAGGTACTACATCAATGTAAAATTTGATCTCCCTGTCAGGTGGCAATCCTAGAAACTCTTCTGAAAACACATCCGAATATTCACGTACTACTGGCACATCACTCACATCATCTGCTTGCAGAGTTGTATCTCTGACTATTGCCAGAAATCCCTGACATCCACGCCTAAGCAACTTTCTAGCTGTAATGGCAGAAATTAGATTTTGAAACATCACACACTTCTCACCTCTGAATCTAAACTCTTCATCTCCCGGCATTTTGAATATTACTTCTTTCATTCTGTAATCTAGGGTAGCATAGTACTGGGATAAACTATCCATCACTTTGATCACATCTAAGTCCATCACATCTAGTAATATTAAATCTATCATCATCTCTCTGTCTTTAATTCTCACTGGGCATAACGGAAAGACTATGTCAGTAACCAAAGCTTCACTCAAGGGAGTGGCCACTGATAAAGGAGTTAACATCCTACTCCCTCTACACCCAACTCTCGATGCAAAGGTAGGAGAAATGAAAGAATGCATCGCACCAGGATCAAACAATACAAAAGCTTCAGTATGTCATACCAAGATTGTACCTGCAACAATAGCATTCGATGTCTGCGCATCCTATGGGGTAAGAGTGAACACCCTAGCCTGGCCTCCACCAGGCTGCTGTGAAGTAGAAGCCTGACCTGTGCCTCTACCACCTCCTCTACCTCCAAATCTGCCTCTATCTCTACCCCAAATCCACAGCCCTGCTGGCCAACCATCTGAAATCTACCCTGGGAAGGGCCTTCCTGATAAGGAGTCGGGTACTAAGGTTGTGGCTGAACTGGCGGTGGTGCCGCACTGGAAGCTGAGGAAGCCAAATGAAACTGTGTCTGATACGGAGAAGGGTAAAATGGATAATTCCTCACAAAATGCCCTGGTTATCTGCATCTGTAGCATACATTCTGGCCAAGGTAACATGGTCCCTGATGGACTCCGCCATAATTCTAGCAAGAACTGAGGTCAGAACTAGAACTTCTGTATCCTACACTCTATCCACTAGTGTTGCTACCTGCTCGGTATAGTGAACTGCCTTTACCCCCACGACCATGCCTGCCTCTATTATGAATCCAAGGAGAATATTATACTCTTTGGAAAGATCTAGCCTTACCTCCTCTAGATCCCATCTAGAAGGTCCCCTATGACTGATGTGTAGCCGTACCATACCATCCTCCAGCATATCTACCAGTTTATCCCCTAGATTGGGAACTACCAGCACCAGTAGATCCAGGCACTGCTCGGTGCCTCCTAAGTCTCTCCTCAATGGACACAGCTTCCACATAAACATAATCCAAAGTCTGACCCTCGGTCCTCATGCTAGCATACTCTGGCGCTAACCCAGTAACATACAAGTGCACCATCTGTAACTCATCCTCCATCATAGGGCCTGCAAGTCTCAACAGCCTTCTGAACCTATTTGTGTAATCTGAAACTGTCTCATTACCCCTCCTGGAAATAGTCATCAACTACACTTTATTTTACATCTAGTGTGCCATATGCATATAATGCTGCTGAAATCTGAGCTCAAACTCCACCCAGGTAATAGTGTCAATGATCGGTCTGATAGCAGTAATAAACCAGTCATGAGCTTCCGTTTCCATACAAGTCTCAACCATCCGAATCAGCTGATAATCATTCGCAGCAAAGGAAACTCTATTTCGGATCATGCTCAAAAAGTCCATAGGGTCCCCAAATCCATCAAACGGTACTCTGAAGGATATATTAAAAGTACTGATGGCCTCCAGATCTAAGACCTGCCTGGGCTACTGAAAGGCTTGAGCTATGGCCCTAGCCATAACCTCCACAATGGCCTGATCAATGGCTGCAAAACCCTGTGGTGGTTGTTCATTTCCACCAGGGCGCGTCGACCCCTATTCCGATTTTGAGGTCTTCCTCTGCGTCGAGGCTGTGCAGGTTCCTCTTCCTCTGGAGGAACTTCACCTCGTTCTAAAGCAGCATCCTCTTCCTCTTTAAGTTGCTGCACACCTTGACGTCAGCATCGATTCATTCTGAAAAGCAAACACATAAACTTTACAACAACAAAAATCTTAACGGTACGCTGAATACTAGAAACAAGGAAGACTTAGAAAAAATGATAAAGGATCCTATGCTGCAGTAGTTTCAAGAAAGACTCTGACACTCTAAGAATACAAAATATGCATAAAATAAAACCATAAGCTCTGATAGCAACTTTGTCAGGACCCAAACCCGGGTTATGTGATCGGCTCCAGGGAACGGGAAAGCTATATGCTACCGGAACCCGTGGCTAGCCTAACACCTGATAAATACCATAAATAACATGATATACTAGAATTATATATTCTAGCTTCACAAAATAATAATAAACCTACTGATAATAAACATATATATAATCCATAAAATCATCTGATATCATAAAATAACCAGCTTACTAGCTGGAGCCTCACTGGGCTACAACCATCCAACATAAATAAATCATCCATAAATAACATTTCATAACATCATATTAATAATACATGTCCGAGTAATCCATAGATTAATCATCCTAACACAAAGGCGCTGCTACTGCAGCCACTAGATTACATATATCTGAATATTAGTACTGAAACGTACTCAAAATGGCCGGTGAAGAAGAAGACCGGTGAAGAGGTTTTCTGATAGAGGTCTGAAGAGAATCCTGAAAAATAAATTGATGGGAATCAGACCTCACTGAGTGAATTAATAGCATATTCGTGAAATGCAGCCTAGATTATACACATGCACACAATATAGTAATATATAGTAATAGGATATACACACACACACACACACACACACACACACACAACCATACAGATAAATGCAACATCCAATACATACAAGGAGGAGGACTGAAGTAGAACTCCTAGTTTCCCTCTAAAACCCCATAATAAATCCATTTCTCTTGGTTCTAAATAATTTCTCTTAATCCAATATATTCATCTGGTGCCCAAGATCCACAACCGCGTAAGCCTTAGACATTTGCTATAACTGTCACCTGAGATCACAACCGAGCAAGCCATAGTTATAACAAAGAATAAAGGATCGGCGCCTGGGATCCACAACTGAGCAAGCCCCATCCTTAATATCAATTACCAGTATACATACCTGACTCTTGTGTTCACACAGCCTGGTGACACCCACCAGGTAGCTCGTCCCACAACCATCCTCCATCTAGCACATCACAATCACATTACAGCATAAATAACATCACAATATACATATGCATAATATATATGAAATACTTATATATAGCCTAAATATATATTTATATTTATGAATATATGCTAAACAGTAATAATTCACATATTGGTATTGAATGATTATAATAAAAACATTAATGGTATGAAATGAATGCAATTCTACGTGCAAAACATAAATATGCAATTAACTCACAACAAGAACGAGCGCCTCCCTGCGCCCCGAAACTACTGCCTCTGTCTCTGGTTTGACTGCTCTCTACAGGATATAAAGAATATAAGTTTTAGATTAATGACATAACCTATTCCTAATTCCTTCTAGATTACTATTTAAAGATTAAACATATACTATCACCCTATAACTTATAACATATTATAAAACTTATTCTGTTTAGCTCCATATCACGTTTTACGAGAAAATTCTACCAAAATTTTGGCAGAACCTCCTCTATAAGATAGACATCTCTCCACCGAAGTGGAGCCCATATTGCATGGAAACAACACTTCTATGATCATCAACCAATTGCCGGGCCTACCGATATAGTCGGACTTACCAAACATAACAATTACAGCATTAAACCATCATTATCCATTTTATACATTATTCAACTTATTGCACTATTTATATCTATATATTATACTTATTCAAGGTCCGATCAGTCCTTCGCAGTCCGATAACATAGCATCTCGTTAAATGGTCTAACGGTCCTAATATTCAATTTAATTAATCAAGTTATAAAATTAATCAATTCAATTCCAATTTGATATAATTATAACATATATTACATGCTTATAACATATAAATTATCCAAACAATCAATTTAGACGCGTAACACGTAAAACAAGAATTTCCATAAACTATCAATTACTTCTGGGATTATTAATTTAAAAACCGTGCATAATTAGCCTATCGATCATCAATTAAAGTAGTCCAAAATAATCTTTTGGAATTTTTAAAAAATATTTTCAATGATTTTCAGATCGGCCCCCACGGCCAGTGCCCATAGCGGTGTGTGGGGTCCAAATGCCTCCTTACACGGTGGCTTGAAGGCCGTTTGAGGGGCTGGACACACCAACAATGTCGCAAATTCCACCAGTAAGCCTCTACCAAGCTCCACGCGCCTCCAGCACCACTGAATCGACCTAGACATGATGGAATGTCTGACGGCTCCGTTCAACTCCTTCTCTTCCGATCTCCATCATCTGAGGCTCCTCCAGGTCGCGGTTGGTGTCTATCTCCTTCTACTTGAGATGATCTACAAGTCTAGGGTGTTGGTTAGCGTTAAAAGTCACCAGTTTTTGACGGATGAGGAGGCCGATGATGGAGAAGACTTTGGAGCTTCGGCATGGGAGCCCAATGATGATTACGGTCTAGTTTGGACCACTTTGTTACCCGGTTTCTCATAGAAGTGAGCTAAGGAAAATTAAAAATATTTCAAGTATGTTAAATATTTTGAAAACATATTTTTGGCTTAATTAATGGTCCGAACAGATGTTTAAATATGTGTCCGAATCTATAATACGGCCCACAGAAACTAGAAAATCATTTTGAGCCCAAAGAAACCCACCAGGCCCAATGTTTATTGTTTTTTAAAATAATCATGGAGCGTTTGCATGATCTGACAGAAAATAACGGGTAATGATCTGTCATTCTCTACTCACCTGATAAAAGCAGATTCTCGATGTCTCAAGCAAAAAACCCTAATTTCTCAACATTATAAAGGGAAAGAGATGCAGCAGAGAGGAGAGGGGTTGGGGGGCGATTTTTGGAGAAGGATTAGGAATGGATTATTGAAAAACACCACATTTATTTTTTTTTTGGCTCTGAACCTGTTTTCATAAAAATTTTCTGAATGAGGAAACTTTGAATCCAGAAGCTCACTTCTACCCAAAAGCGGTAACATACCTCCATTCTGAGGGCAACCAACCATCCACGGAGCATCCAGGCATTCAGACTAAGCACATTTTCATATTTGTTTTCTTTTAGTTATATTCTGTAACTTTTACATATTTCTCATACTAATTTTGTTTTACATTCTGACTGTATATATGAGTTTTGTGTAAAACTAGGAGGATGTAGAGCCTCTCATATTCAAGCATGGACCCCTGTAACTCCAGCCTTAAAATTTCACAGCGTCTTTTGTCTTAGATTTTTCGTCGTTGTTATAAGCCGTTTTAACTATCCAAAGTGGATCCCTAAGAGTATGTATGAGTTATCATTAGCTAGTATACTGTGTATCTGTAAGAAAACACAACAATATAGAAAAAAAGGCTCGGGGAAGACAAATTATAGGTCCGACCGAATGTTTAAAGATCCGGCCGGATGTTTACAAAAGTCCGGCTGAATGTTCAGCCTGTTTCGGATGTCCCACCTGCCTGCTTAAATTCAAATATTTAGGCCTGGCCCAACTAGAACATTCGACCGAATGATCACAGGTTCGGCCGGACCTTCAAGATGCAGTGGAGAAGATGGAGATTTCGGAACCATAAATTGACTGAAGCTTCAATGTTGGTCGATTCGTCCTCTCCGGGATCAACCGACCGATTAGTAAGATTTCTTTATGACTTGTATGCAAATCACCTAGATTTGTTTCTAAATAATTAATCAGACATATAATTAATTAATCAGGTAATAAGTACAATAAAATGGTAGAAACTTATTTCACCTTTCCTTCTTTAAGGGTGTATCTATATTATATTCATTTTAATATTTTGGGTAAATAATAAATGAATTAATGCGCAAATGTTAATCCTTCAAAAATAAAGAAAAAAATAAAAATAAATTAGAAACTGACTATGGATGTTATGCATGTAAATAAATAAGGAAATAATCCACTCGATTAATTACTATTAAAACAAATAGAAACTCACAAAATCCAGCCAATCGCAATCAACAAATCAGGGATAAATATAATGGACTTGATACAGAACTAAAATTTCATTAGAAACAATGTTAAGAGCATTCATTCATTGCATCCTACTTTTCGGGTGATTTATCACTTTATATTGTTTGTCTCTGGTAGGAAATAATGACCTTATTACTTAATAAAATGGGAAATTACCCCAAGTATGGATGACTCATTCCGAACCCAGAAATCATCTAGTGTGATGTCGAATGTGATTTTCCTAAAGGAATCTACCTATTTGTTAATCACTGGGTGATCCTGAACCAATTCAGGTGGCGACTTCACAACTATTTTTCATAAAATTAAAAAAATTCATTTAGTGAGTAGGTCACCATTGCTATTGGTCACCAATCGATGAGAAGCGGCAAATAACGCCTCCGGGGCGCTCTATTCACAATGACAACTCTACTGGGGAAGTTTTTACAAATAAAAATGAATGAAGATTCCGAGCAATTTCCCATCTATTTAATTAATCTAGTCATTGTTCTCCTTTGCATTACACGTAGTTCTACATTTGTAGGGTCCTTATAAACTCCGGTACCATCTATAATGCATTCCAATGATTCCATACCAGTTTCTTGGATTGTATTATCAGTGGACCACTCACAGTGAATGGGAATCCTAGTTGGCTTACCATCTTGGTAATGGTTAATGAGTCACGGTTAATAGGAAGCCCATACTGGATCTCCTACCATCCTAGCAATGGTTAATGAGAGACCGACTCTGTGGGAGCCTTCTTTGCCAAACCAAAGAGTCAAAACCCAGCATGTAATGACCGTAGAAGTTTCCATTAGGTTGTACCCAGCCTTCCTAGGATATGGACTTTTGACCAACGGAATACGTGTGCAGGAGAAATATGGTTGGAAGGCCTGCCAGTTGGCAGTATTTGTTACTTGTACAGCTAACGGTTTTCTTATTTCTTATCATGCATACGTGCACACATGCATACATGCATATGCATCTCATGCATGTTGCTAATGCTTTTGGTTTTACAATAAATATTGAGTCTTAGTCAACTTGGAGAAGAGTAGGAAGACGGCTAGTCAGAGATGGTACTGACTCAATAGAATGGTGGGGACAGGATAACCATTTGATATGGATACAATGTTGGCCACCTTAAGGGTCATGATTAGGGAAGAGGTTTAACATGCTATCAACACAAGGACACCCGAGAATCCACCTCTGGAGGGAGAAGACAGAACTGAGGGTCATGATTTTATCTCTTCCCTAACTAGGAAGATGG
>CANYLF013047590.1:0-13344 GCA_948193215.1 Bocquillonia castaneifolia
TGTATAGGCTGCGGAAAGCACTCTACGGGTTAAAGCAGGCTCCCCGAGCATGGTATAGCAAGATAGACATATATTTCTTGCAAAATGGGTTTGAAAGAAGTGAGAATGAGCCAACCCTTTACTTAAAAAAGAAAGGTAACAATGATTTTCTCATTGTTTACCTTTATGTCGATGATATCATCTATATGGGCTCATCTCACTCTCTTGTAGATGAATTTAAGTGTAGCATGATGACAAGCTTTGAGATGTCAGATTTGGGTTTGTTACATTATTTTCTTGGACTTGAAGTGAAGTAAGGAGTCAATGGGGTGTTCATTTCACAAAGAAAATATGCTGAAGATCTTCTCAAAAGATTCAACATGCTCAATTGCAAAGTTGCAGCTACTCCAATGAATATGAATGAAAGATTACAACTTGAAGATGGCACAGACAAAGCTGATGCAAGAATTTTCAGAAGCTTAGTTGGAGGATTGATTTATTTGGCCCATACTCGACCAGATATTTCATTCTCTGTTGGTATGGTTTCGAGGTTTATGAATAGTCCTACAAAACATCATTATGGAGCAGCAAAAAGGATCTTGCAGTACATAGCAGGAACTTTGGATTTTGGAATTTGGTATACTCAAGTTTTAGAATTCAAATTAGTTGGTTTTACCGATAGTGATTGGGCAAGTTCCTTGGATGATAGAAGGAGAACCTCAGGAAGTATCTTCAACCTTGGAACAGGAGCTGTAACATGGAGTTTGAAGAAACAAGCAACAACAGCATTATCAACTTTAGAGGCTGAATATATTACTGTAACTTCTTCAACATGTCAAGCTGTATGGTTACGTAGACTACTTGCTGATCTTCATCAAGAATAAGAGGAGGAAATTGTAATTTTCTGTGACAACAAATCAATAATTGTAATGGCAAAAAATCCCACTCTCTATGGAAGAACAAATCATATCGATATCCGCTTTCATTTCATTCGTGACTTGGTTGCAAAAGGTGTGATTTCCTTGAAGTTTTGCAGTACAGATGAGCAGTTGGCAGATATATTCACAAAAGCACTTCCATATCATAAGCATGTTTCTTTCAGATCAAAGCTTGGTGTTTGCAACTATGAATCAAGGGGGAGTGTTGAAGATTGATTCAAGTTGCCAGCTCAAAGTCTTAGTTGACTTGGTCATGAAAAGTTGCTATCATTTTGATATTCCTGTTCCTAATAAACTGGTACGCTAGTTAGTGATTTAGTGCCAATAATATCTCATAATTAGTTGAGTCTTTTATGCTTTTTCAGTTTGGTTGTAAGCCTATATAAAGGCATTCTTGTTTATGGAATAATATAGCAGATTTCTTGACTATATCTTTTGCAATTCTTAGTTAGTTCTCTGCTGCAATATCTGTGTATTTTTGCTCTGTTATAATCAAGTTCTTGTCTAATAGTACCTTCCTTGACCGTTGTAGAATCTTGCAAAGCAACTGTATGTGACAAAAATGAAGCTCCAATTAGTAACTTGAAATTATAGAATTAATCAAAGCAATCAATCATTTCTTAAGTCTAAAAGAAAACTAAATAAGATAGAAATTTAACTCGATTCAACTCAAAATAACTAAATTTTGAAAGAATCCCTAATTCCTGAATGAAATTGAAAAGGCTGAAGTAGATTAAACAAATGAATAGTGAAAACCTGGAAGGAAACAGCTACCTAGAAGCATTGAAGGACGGCAGACAAGGAGTGGCAACGACGTCACGGACGGATGAGCTGACGACGCCTGAGGGGAAGAGCAGCAATCAAAGTTGATCTGAGAATATCGAAGTCATGTTAGCCATTAGAGAAAGAGAGATTTCTTTTGTGTATTTTTGGACCGTGTGTTTCTTTCTTTCTTTCTTTCTTTGCTTTATTAATAGTTTTTTTTAATGTACGGACTGAGGAAACAATTTAAATATTATTTTGAAACGTTTTGTGAAAAACGTCTCAAAAAAGTTTAGCAGATTAAAAATTTTAAATAGAGTTTAAAGTGATATATTCTGTAAAATGTCATAAAAAAATTAATATATTGTCACATTTCAATACGTACCTAATCATTAATTTTCTTGCACAAAAAAAATTCATACCTTAAAAAGAAAATTTATCTCAATTTAGTTGTTGAAATGGGTAAAAGGATGAGGCAGATAAGTTTATCTTATTTAAGATGAAAAATGGAAAGTGTCTCTAAAAATGCATTCTTAGAGATGATTTTTAATGCATTTCTAAATAAATCATCTCTAATTTCCAATTTTGTTGTAGATAACAACTCCCCTCTGTCCTAAATTATTTGCTAAATTTGATCACTTTTTTATGTCCTAAAAAAGTTAATAATTTTAACATTTCTCTCTTAATTTTCTTTATATTCCCTCATTAATGACACGTGAAAATTTTGATGCTTCTTTTCTTATTCCAAGCAGAGAGTAAAAATGAAAAAATATAAGACATTTCTGGTTTTTCTTAATCTTTAAAAAATGATCAAATTTAGCAACTAACTTAGAGCTAAGGAAGTATATAAAATTTCTTATCAAAAGTTGATGTATCTCATTTTTTCTCTCTTACTTTAACTTCACCTCCCTAAATTAATTTAAGGCAAATTGGCCAAAAAAACCATTAATCTTTTGACCTAGGGTTTTTAAGGTTCTCATCTTTAACTTAGTATAACCAGACCCTTAAAGTTAAAAAAGTTAGTTCAATTCTTGTTACACTACTAGAAAAAACCGGAATAGAAACGGACAAAATCTGTTTCTAATCATTTTTTTTTTTTTGTTTCTAAACGGATTAGAAACAGATTTTGTCCATTTCTAAAATCGTTGTATCTAATTTAAAAATGGATTTAGAAACGGATTTTAGTGGATTTAGAAACGGATTTTGTCTGTATCTACTTAATTAGAAACGGATTTTTATATTTGAAGGGGACAAAACAAATGCGTTTCTAAATCCATTTCTAAATTTAGAAACGGATCTGTCCCTTTCTAAATTTATATTTTTAAAAAAATTAATTAAAATTATTTAAAAAATAAAAAATAATTTTAATAAATTAATTTATTTAATCACCTTTAATACTCTTCAAATCATCTTAATTACACCTTTAAATGTCATTATTTTGCCCAAATCAACCCACTTCCCAGTAGATCACCCATCCTTGGAGTGATCTGGGTTAAGCACATTTAACTTTGTAGTTCTTTCAATCTGCCTTCCATTTAATAATGTATAATTATACATTATTAATAAATATATTTATCTCAATTTAGCTGTTGATGATATCTGTTATATGTTTAACCAAAATATATTTATTATATAAACTTAAAATTATACTTATTGAAAAAAATAATATTTATAATCACAATTATAATTATAACTATAATTATAATAATAATAATTATTATTATTGTATCTAAGATTAATATCATATTATAACATACTTATTTAAAATTAAGTATACATATCTAATCAATTTTTATTTATTGTATAACTTCTATCATAATTAAAAAAGATATATTTATTACTAATTATATTAATTAAAAAAATAATTTGCAATAGTAATTACATATTTAATTAGTAATTACGTAATTATATATACATATTAATTATAAATTTTATGCTTACATATAATATCATTAGTCATTAGTATATAGATTAATAATTATGTAATAATAGTAATCACTAATCATATAAAATTAAAAAATATATCTACGTAAATACTAATTAAATATACTTATTAATTACTAAATATACATGATTAATGAATATAAATTTATTAATTATTATATAATCATTAATTATAGTTATTAATTACTAATTATAAATAATTAATAATTATATAATTATAGTAATCAATAATTATATATAATTAAAAAATACATTTATTAATTATTATGCAATTATTAATTAAAATTAGTTATTAATTACTAATTATACGTGATTAATAAAAATATACTTATTAATTATAATTTAATTAATAATTCAATAAAATTATTTATTAATAATTCAATATAATTATTTATTATAATTAATTATAATTATTAATTATATATAATTAGTAATTAATAACTATAATTATTTGATAATTACATATTAATTGTCAAATATATTTTTTAATCATGTATAATTAGTGATTACTATAATTAAATAATTATTAATTAAATATAATTGGTAATTAATAAACATAATTAATTAATGATTACATAATAACTAATAAATATATATTTATTATTCATTTATAATTAGTAATTAATAACTATATTTAATTATTAATAATTACATAATAATTAATAAACATATTTTTAATTATTTGTAATTAGTTATTTAATAAGATAATTATATAATTATTAATTATGTATAATTAGTAATTAATAATGATAATTAATTAATAATTACATAATAATTAATAAATATATATTTATAAATAATGTATAATTAGTAATTAGTAACTATATTTAATTATTAATAATTACAAAGTAATTAATAAATATATTTTATAATTATAATTTAATTAATAATTCAATATAATTATTAATTACATATAATTAGTAATTAATAACAATAATTAATTGATAATTATATATTAATGAATAAATATATTTTTAATTATATATAATTAGTGATTACTATAATTAAATAATTATTAATTATATAAAATTAGTAATCACTAAACATAATTAATTAATGATTACATAATAACTAATAAATATATATTTATTAATCATGTATAATTAGTAATTAATAACTATATTTAAGTATTAAAAATTTTATAATAATTAATAAATATATTTTTAATTATATATAATTAGTTATTTAATTAGATAAGTATATAATTATTAATTATGTATGATGAGTAATTAATAACTATAATTAATTAATGTTTACGTATTAATTAATAAATATGTATTTTTTAATCATGTATAGTTAGTAAATAATAACTATATTTAATTATTAATAATTGCATAATAATTAATAATTATATTTTTTAATTATAATTTAATTAATAATTCAATATAATTATTAATTAGATATAATTGTTAATTATATATAATTAGTAGTTTATAACTATAATTAATTGATAATTACATATCAATTAATAAATATATTTTTTAATTACATATAATTATTGATTACTATAATTAAATAATTATTTATTATATATAATTAATAATTAATAGACATAATTAATTAATGATTACATAACAACTAATAAATATATATTTATTAATCATGTATAATTAGTAATTAATAACTATATTTAATTATTAATAATTACATAATAATTACTAAATATATTTTTTTGTTATATATAATTAGTTATTTAATTAGATTAGTATATAAATATTAATTATGTTTAATTAGTAATTAATAACTATAATTAATTAATGTTTACATATTAATAAATAAATATATATTTTTTAATCATATATAGTTAGTAATTAATAACTATATTTAATTATTAATAATTGCATAATAATTAATAAATATATTTTTTAGTTATATATAATTAGTTATTTAATTAGATAATTATATAATTAATTATTGTTATAATAATTAATAAACATATTTTTTAGTTATATATAATTTTAGAAAATTAGAAAGCGGAATTAAAATTCACTTCTAATTTTTTGAAATTAGAAACGAATTTAGAAACGGACATAAATCCGTTTCTAATTTCAGAAAATTAGAAATGGAATTAGAAGGGGAAATAAAAGCTGTTTCTGATTAGAAACGGAAATAAAATCCCTCTCTAATTTCTGAATATTTTAGTTCCTATTTCTAATTAAAAACGGATTTGTAATCCATTTCTAATTATAAACGGACCAATCCGTTTCTAAATTAATAAATCTATTTCTAATTTTTTGGCGCCAAAATTTCAAAAAAATTTCGTTCCCAATTTCTAATTGGAAATGGATTTGTAATCCGTTTCTAATTAGAAACAGACTAATCCGTTTCTAATTAATAAAATCTGTTTCTAATTTTGGCATGAATTTTGCTCCATAAATTTAGAAACGGATTTTATTAATCCGTTTTGAAATCCGTTTCTAATTAGAAACGGATTTTGTCCGTTTCTAAAATCCGTTTCTAATTCGGTAAATTCTAGTAGTGTTAACTCTTTCAAAACACTGTTGCTTTATCATGTGGGACCTATTTTAAAATGTAACTGTTACTGTCAATTAACCCCTAATTTCACATAAATGAAATTCAAACCCTAAAATTATCAATTTCTCTCTTTTCTCTCGACCTTTTCTCTTTTCATTTATGTGAAATGAGGGGTTCAATGATAGTTTTAGGGTTTCATTTTTATTCATATGGAATTAGATGTTAATTGATAGCAATGATTACATTTTTTAAATGGATTCCACATGATAAAGTAGTAGCGTTTGGAGAGAGTAAGGATTTAATTGAAAGGCATCAGGCACATGCAGCATCTGTTCTTAATTGCTTCCACCAAAAAGCAAAAAGCAAAAGTCACGCTTCCACATATCTTTTCAAATCAGTTTCAGTAGTGATTGCATTGGTTAATTCTGAAACAAACAAAGCCAAAAACGAACACAAATTTGAATGACCATCATATTCCAGAATGAACTAAATTTAATAAAAATAAAGCAGTATGTGGACACAAGGGTTTTTTTTTTTTTTTTTGCACCCTGGGGGTGTCTAATGGCAATGGCGAGCTGACTCATAAGGTAGAATTTTACATCAATTTCTAGGGTTTTGAGGACCATTTTCAGGAAGTCCTTTAAACCTTATGGACATAATTGGAAGTCCCTGAAAGATAGGGACACATTGATGATGTGGAGAGAATTTAAGGTATATACAAGTACTTAAGATTTTTACCTTAATTTTTTTTTTTACTTTTGTTCACTAATGAAAGATGTTTATTTATAATTACAGAAAGTTTATAGGTGGACACAGTCCAAGGAGGTAGTCAAAAGAATTTTCTATAACCATGCTGCGAATCGGTATAAAGACACCGTGTTCGAGATCCAGGATAAATGGTTGAAGAAGAAGCAGCAAGATTTGAGTGTCCCCGATCACGTCTTCACGGAGTGGTGGAGAATATGGGAAGATCTTAAGTATAGGAAGAGGTGTAAGAAGCAGAGCGCCAATCGTCGCTCAGAGCGAGCTGGAGAGGGTAATGGCATGTCCACACACACATATGGATCTCGCTCTATACGTGAGCACGAGCACGCATTGGTATTATTTCTAACTGTCATTTCTAATGTTTATTACATTCTGAATTGTGTTCAATTATGTATATTTTTTATTTCTTAGTCGGATTTTTTTTCAATTTAATTAACTTTATCGTTTGTAATTACAGACGCGTAAGGAGGGCAAGAAGCCCAATGCTCCTCGCTTATTCAGGTACACTCACACAAAAGGGTCATGGTGATCAGACTTTCATTGATCAGAGATCTCGTGCAGCAAATGTAAGTTTCATCAAACTAAAATAACTTATCCCATTTTTTTTTAAATGTCACTAATAATACTTATTTTACATGTTTATTAGACAAGATATGAGGAAATGTTAGCTGTTGCGATTGAAGCGATTCCCAGTCAGCTTCAGGTTCATGTGATGGTGCTGCAGGTAGTTCTCATTCAGCAGCTCCACCAGTCGATAAGAATCAGATTTGGTTTGAGGCTGTTGATGGCAAGGAGAAGCTGCCTGTTTATGGCATTGGTTCATCAACATCATCATTCTACTCGCATAGAGGACCATATTATACAACTCAATCTTCAGGACCATTCTCAAATTTGTTCTCGGCGATGGAGGACTTTCAGGACGCGCTGCGGAATGCCATACGGCATGAGTTGGCTGATATCGAGCGACGCATGATGGACTATGAGGACGACAGGGATGAGTTGCATCTGCGTTTTGAGTGGCTTACGAATAAGTACCGTGAACTTGGAGTTGAGTACAACCCTGATGATCTACCTCGGGTTGTACGACGTAATGCTCTAGCTCTAGCATCAGGATCAGCAGCAGCCGCATCAGGATCAGCAGCAGCCGCATCAGGATCAGCAGCAGCCACATCAGGATCAGCAGCAGCAAACAGCTCTGCTCCAGCAACCGACGCCTCACCAGCCGGGCGGGATACTTCTCAGCATCATGATGATGACACTAGGTTGGATGATTGAGTGTTTTACACACTTGTTCTCTCTCTCTCTCTCTCTCTCTCTATATATATATATATATATATATATATATATATATATATATGCCTTACACTTTCTTGCTACATGTTTATCTCTTGACTTATTTATTATATATATGCACTATATATTATTTAGTTTGCTTGTTTTAAAATATTTTTCAAACTCTTTTTTTATAATATTTGCACTACTGTACTTTATTTTCTTTCATTATCTCAATTAAGATGTATAATAATTGTATATGATATATTTAATATTTATTATATTTAATATATATACAAATGTATTATATCTTATATATTAATAAAAACCACCATATATGACAAAAAAATTAATAATAAATTACCAACCAATCAATGGAAGAAAATTACCGTTAAATTACTAACCAAGTAGCGACCAAATACCGATCGAATAGATTCAATTTAATTGGTCGGTAATTGGTCTTTAATTGGTCAGGAAATTACCAACCAATTAAAGACCAATTACCAACCAATTAAATTGAATCTATTCGGTCGGTATTTGGTCGTTACTTGGTTGGTAATTTACCGACCATTTAGAGACCAATTAATGACAAAATATTGGGGTCTCTATTTTATCGCAAATCGGTCGGTAAATTATGGTCGGTAATTGGTCGGTAAATTACCGACCAATTGACTTTTTGGTCGGCAAAAAAATTACCGACTGCGAAAATTACAACAAAAAACATTGGTCGGTAAATAGTCGGTACAAACATTACCGACTAAAAAACATTGATTACCGACCAATAATTTGGTCGGTAATCCGGTAAATTTTAGTAGTGCTACTTTGGCTTGTTTTAATTTGATAAGAAAACATTAAAAACCTTAGAAAAACACCATTGTTCATGGATTCAAGAGTGGTTTACAAGGGATTTTGGAGAGATTGAAGATTGATTTCACCTTTTCAAGAATAAGTTTTCCTTTCCTTAATTCTATTTATCATTTAATTATGTTTATGTTTATTTTTATTGTTTGTTTGTTGGTTTTTAATTATGTTTAGGAACTAAATCTCCTACTAGAGGGATGGATGTAATCTAGTAGGGGGTAGTTTGATTATTAATGTTTAGATTTACTATTTAATAATAGTTTTTCTTGTTTTCATCATTTAAATCGATTTCCAAAAGCTTAATGGCATATTTCTTGATTGATCATCTGGATGTATGTTCATAGGATTTATAATTGAATCGATGAATTGCTATAAACCGGATTTGGGAATTAAGCTTCTTTAAATGTTAATACGGAGATGGCAATTAACCTAAACTTGACTTAAAGATTCGCTTATTGGGTTCAATTAATTCTTAGAATTGCATCAATAGATTAGCAATTTAGTTTAATTGAATACGTTTTTCTACTTTGAAGGAGGATTAAAATATTTTCAAAAAGTCTTGCTTAAATGATTTGATTGATAATCGAGCTACCCTTCTGGCTCTAGATGAAATCCTGAACTCTAGTGCTTGTTTTATTGTGGTTGTTTATTGTTTTAAATTCCTTTTTAATTGTTAATTTAATTATTTGCTTTTATTTTCTTGTTTAAATTAGTTTTTAAAAGTATTTCAAAGTCAACTCAAGGTTATTCATTTTACTTTAATCGTGAATTATTGAACTTAATCGAAAAATAGATTTTAAACAATTGTCCCTGTGGATTCGACCTCATACTCTGAGTTTATTACTACAACTATTCCATGCACTTACGAAAGTTGTCAAGTTTTTGGTGCCATTGCCATGGACAATAGAATTAACTATTTTTCGATTATGTTTGTTTTGTGGGCCGTGAACTTCTATAACTTGACACTCGTGCACTTGCAGACCAACCATGCTTCTTGTTTAGTCACATCATAAACTCTAGCTTGAGGTAATGGCTATCCAACATGTCTAGCCTGAGTTATTGAAGTAGTTCCTCATCCTCTACCACCTCGTCCTCTACCTCTCCCTGCAGTTGCTTGTGACACATTATCACCAACACTACTTTGACCTGTAACCTGATAAATATCGATAGTCCCTCTACCCGTAGCATAATCTCTGGCATAATATCCTGGTTTCCCACATTGGTAACAAATAGTCGATCTTGGTCCCCAACATTCACTTGTACGTATTCATCTGCACATATTGCAAATCATAACAGATCCTCAACTAAACGACTGGGATACATTTTGCCTACTTATTGGTCCACCACTCCTTCGTGAAGATACATACATTGTACCCCTTGACCTGCTAATTCCCTTTCCTCCATAACTACCTCTGTGAGACCCTGATCCTTTAAAAGAAAAATGACCACTCTGGTTAAGTGAAGACCCAAAACTACCCACTATTTTCTTCTTTTTATTTTTTATCGCTCCTTTCTCACTACATATTCTCTCAGCCCTCACAACAGCTTCTAATAATGCACTATAAGTACGAGGTTGGACTACTAGCTTCTCTCGAATCTCTAATTTCAAACCCTTTTCAAACCTGTTTCTCTTAAGTTCATCTGTTGTTACTTCCTCTGGTGCATATTTTGAAAGCATGGTAAATTGTTGTTCATAATCAGCTACAGATAAATCATTTTGTTTTAACTCTAGGAATTCAACCTTTTTTCTATCCTGATGGACAGGTGGCATATATTTGTTAGTGAATTCCTTCAAGAAATAATCCTAAGTCATAGTTAAAGGTTTATTTTTGCTTCCTGGGACTATTTCCCACCAATCCATAGCATCTCTCTTAAACATTAACATAGCATATTTTACCCTTTATTCTGGGGCTAATGGATGGTCAAATCTATCCAGTATCTTTTCTATGTTCCTTAACCACTCTTCTACTTCCATTGGATCTGTGGTTCCTGCAAATTCTTTAGCCCCTTGGTCCCTAATTTCCTTAAAATATTTGTCCACTGCTGGCTTAGATCGGGGAAGTACTTGGGGTTGAACAGGTATTTGTTGTGGCGTCCATCTGTTTAATGTATCTATAAATTACTACAATACAGGATTTGTCTCTCCTTATGGATGTGGATTCACATGTGGTTGTTCATGTTCATTATGCAAAGATGCATGTTCATGACCTTGAACAGACTCATTTGACCGTACTGGGCCAGTGGAATGCTCATCGTGTCCTTCCATCCTATATGAATCATCAAACTTTGTCAAATTTATAACATGTGCACACATGTATGCATTTATTATTTTTTTTATTTTATTCATTTACACTCTTAAAATATTATTTTTATATATTCCCTTAAAGATCTAATCCTTGCTCTGATACCAATAAAATGTGACACCCTCTATATCCAATATTTTCTTTATTTCACAATATAATATATGTTAACACGTCAAACTCTTACATATAATTTATATTACAATAACAGGAATATCCTTCCACACTAAATTTTTTTTTATATTCATAATTTTAGTTAATTCAGTACCACACTTAAATTAACACACTATAAAATATTTTCAACATGATAACATGCTTGAATGCTCCACTGGCCCACCTGCAAATGCCTATTGATGAAGATGCTGATGCAGAATAGTCACTAAAATAGACATCAATTATTTTAATAAGCCTGAAAAATAAATGCAAAGGAAAAATAAATGCAAAGGAATAAGCTTGCTAATCAATAAGTAAATAACTAACTCAACTATTAGCACATATTTATTCCAAGTTTTTAACAATTAAGTAATCTAGTATATTTTATACATATCATGACTTTCTACTTATTAAATAATTCGCTACTAGTATACTTACCTTTAGCATATTAAATTATACATCAACCTTATCAACATATTCACTTATATCATATTATAATACTAATCATAATCAATTAAAAATATTATTAAATATGATTCTGTCTCAATATCTTCCTATCCTTTATTTTTAAATCATTTATTAATTATATATGTAAACATATACATGTTTATAATTTCTCTATTACATCCATTTCACAAGTCTTACAATCTTTTCATTCAAAAGTATTTATCAAGCATAGAAATACTTTATTCTTAGCAACAATCTCATAACATCAAAAACATATCATAAGTAACATTACAACCACAATATTTCCCCACATTTTCTCACAATTCAAATGCATACCATAATCAACCAATCAAGCAACAATCATCAATATCACATAAATGATCCACTTATAAGAAAGGTGACTTATTCTCACAATTGCCTCACCATTTCCTTTTTAATTTTCACATTTCATTTCATATATTATGGTGGCCACATATCCGCCCGGCTCAGTCCCACTATCTCACAATCATCAGGGGTAGATATCCGCCTAGCTCAGCTTTCCTCTATCACTTATTTTCTTTCAGTGAAGCTATCCACCCAACTCAGCTTCACTATCACACGTAATTCACATAAAGTCACCTTTCAAATAAGCATCTCATTCATATGAGGCACAACACAATCACAAATTCACACAACACCATCACAGCTTACATCTTCAAAATACAATACTATCTCAATTTCACATCAAAATATTAAATCAATGTTATCACAATTTACATATGATAAAACATATTCACATGTTTAATCTACCTATACCACTCACTAGTAATTCCATGTTAATTAAATTTAACTAAATAAAATGAACATAAATAAATATGCACAAATAGGTAGAATTAGCTATTTGCTTACTTATTTAAACACACTTAAATCTTTATGCTTGTGAAGGTCATTTCTCATTAATTGTATTCTCCTATCCTTCTGTAGGACCTAAACATATTTAATATATATTCAGTTTATAATCAAAACCAAGACATAATATATATATATATATATATATATATATAGACTTTACAAAGTTTCAAATCTAAATGAGATTACAAACAAATTATAAACAAATGAAATTCAAATTTTGGTTGATACTATTCTAAATTTGTCTTTCTTGGAGAGTTGTTGAAGACTTCTTTTCCATGTCGGAATTGTTCATTTTTGTCCCAACATCATTAGAACAGCCAAACCATTGCATGATAGGTTAAAAAAGAAACCTCCTGCATGGTCCGACGAGCATACTTCATTAGTTAAAGAAATAAAGAAACATGTCTTAGAAATTCCATGTCTGCATATTGCTAATCCTGCATTACCAAAAATTGTTGAAACAGATGCATCAGACCTAGGTTATGGTGGCATTTTGAAACAGCTGCATAATGATAAAGAATGCATTATCCAATTTACTTCCGGTCACTGGAATAAAG
>CANYLF013048079.1:0-10866 GCA_948193215.1 Bocquillonia castaneifolia
GATAATCTTTGACTTTTAATCAAAAATTAAAGAAAAAAAATACCAATTGCTCCTCAAACAATCAAACTCTACCATATAACCACCAACTATTATTTCTTTCAATTACACCCCTCCTACACATAACCATCAATGAATAAATCAAAGTTAACAAAATTAAACATACTAATGATGCCAGTTAATGACTAATGTATATAATTAAACTTGAGGATGTTACTCATACGAAGTCTTCACATCAAGTTGTAAGTAAAAGCTCTGAAACTCTTCAAGTTCTACGTCATCGTTTATCAAGTTCTACATCGGTGTTCTTCAAGTTCATCATTGGTGTTCTACATCAAGTCAACTTTTGATTCAAGATCAAGCTTCTCAAGCCCTTGAATCATATTTGACATCAGAATCAAGTTTTGATTCAAGATCAAGCTTCATCAACCCTTGAATCAAGTTTCTTCTACGAAATTCAAATCAGAGGATTAGAAGTTCTTTATAATAAGAATTTTTGTATTAGAGATTGTAATCCACTTCAAACCAATAAATTTAATTTGTTTCAATTTTTCTAGTTTTATTTTTCATACTAAGAAATTTGTGTGTACAAATTTCTTGCACGCCTAGTGGGACAATCTCTACCTCTGATCTCTTATTTCATCAATAATAAATTCAACTCAAACAACAATGGTATCAAAGAAAAGTGACATTAAAGCTACAAAAAGCGTCGTTGATGCTGAAAAGAAGAGTAACATCAAAGAACCTAAATGCCACTATCTACATTCTCGATCTGCTCAACTTCAAACTCCAATTGCTTCACGCTTTGGATTAATTTCCATTCACAATTCTAAATCTGTGATAAAAACTAAGTAAACTCAAGAACTCTACCAACAAACTTCTTCGATGCTTCAACAACCAGGTCCACCTCTAAAATTTTAAGAGGAAGAGCATAGAGTGTTTCTAGAGTCTGCTTTAACAAAAGGATCAAAAGTTGATTCTCCATTCATGTCTGATGATGAAGAGAAAGTTCTAAATGGTAGATCTACCATAATTTCTCTCCATCAAAGTTCATCATCAAAACATGCTTCCTATGCTATATCGGTGATGATGACAAACACTACTTCAATGGAAGAATAAATTGCTAATCTTAGTAAACATGTCGAAGAACTCCTAAATAGTTCTAGAGAGAAGGAGGCTTAAATTGAATCTTTGACAACTAAGTTAGCAAATATAACTAAAAAGGGAAAGGATGATTCAAGTGATGATAAAAAGGACCAAGAAGAAGGAGGAGGTAGCAGTGATCAATTAATTGGCGGTAAGATACTTTTTCCTGTTCAAATCAAAGAACTCATCAAGGAAGTTGTGAAGGATCAACTTGAAACTCCGCCTCCACTTTCCTACTCATATACAAAGCCATACTCTCAAAGGATCGATCAATTGAAAATGGCAGCAAACTATCAACCACTAAAGCTTCAATAATTTGATGGTAAAGGCAATCCAAGACAACACGTCGCTCATTTTGTTGAAACATGCAATAATGCTGGTACATATGGTGACTTGCTAATCAAGTAATTTTTTTGATCACTCAAGGGTAATGCCTTTGATTGGTACATGGATCTTAAAGCTACTTCAATTGATAGTTGGGAACAATTAGAACATGAATTTCTCAACCGTTTCTATAGCACCAGACTAGTAGTTAACATGATTGAGCTCACCGCCACCCGTCAATGGAAAGATGAATCTTTCATTGATTATATACAAAGATGGAGAAATCTTAGCCTAAACTATAAAGATCAACTCTTGAGACATCTGCTATTGACATATGTATCAAAGGAATGAACCGGGGTCTACTCTACATTCTTCAAGGAATCAAGCCAAGCACCTTTGAGGAATTAGCTACTCATGCTCATGATATAGAACTTAGTATTTCAGATGCTGGAAATCAGAATCTTCTTATACAAGATCCTAAGAAGGGCAAGGAGAAGCATGAGTCACACATGACTTCCAAGCCAACTTCTAAAATCGAAAACAAGCAGTCTATGGCTGTTAGTTTTGTTCTAATAAAAATCAAATCCAAGTCCAAGAAGAAGACTGAGTTTAAGTCTACTTCTACTTAAGATCAAGCCAAGAGGATATCTTCATTGAAAGAAAGATAAAAGAAGAAGTATCCTTTCCCAAACTCAAATGTATTGAACATGCTTCATGATCTACTCTAAGCCAACCTCGTTCAGCTTCCAGAAATGAAGCATCCAGTGGAGGTAAACTGAACTGATGATCCAAACTATTGCAAGTACCATCACTTGATCAGTCATCCGGTTGAAAAATGTTTTGTCTTGAAAGATAGAATTATGGAACTATAAAAGAAAAGAGAAATCACCTTTGATGAAGAAAATGAAAGTTCAAATGCCACCACAATTTCTAACTTGAAGACTATTGTATTCAAAATAAGCTTTAGGTCTTTAGATCCAATTATGGTTGAAGTTTCTCCCCATCAAGATGTAGCAAGCTCACAAGCTCATCCAATCACTTAACATCTATCTGTGGGCATCACTCCAAAAGAAGAATCTGATGATAAAGGATGGATTCTTGTCACTCATTTTAGAAGTCAGAAGAAAGTTGTTTCTAAATCAACGTCGACTCCTAAGCGAATCATGATAATGGGAAAGCCTTCAAAAATTCTAGAATGTGAGAAGCCAAGAAAAGCTAAGGCACTAAAGCCTAAGAAATTTCCTTCATCACAACAATCTGAAGGTGGATACCAATAAAAGCAAAGAGTGCCCATCACATTAGAGAACTTTATGCCCAAAAGTTTCAAAAATAATTCAAAATCTTCAGTTTGTTATCACATTGATGGGAAAGAAGAAGAAAATGATGAAGAAGTGGAGATCCAAAAAAAGGAGTATGGTTCTCATCATAAAACTTGCAACTCATGTACCGAGACTATCACCTTCAAAGATGAAGACTTGTTGCTTGGGTCAAGTTTTCACATCCGTCCCTTGTTTATCACATGCTTTATCCATAAGAGAAAAATCAAGCGAATCTTGGTGGATGATGGATTGACCGTCAATATTCTTTCGTTGAAGATTATGAAGTAACTTGCAATCCCAATGGATGAACTTACATAAAGTAGATTGATGATTCAAGGATTCAATCAAGGCAGTCAAAGAACCATTAGTAAAATCCACCTTAACCTTTACATTGACGGGATGAAGTCAACAACTTTCTTTCATGTTATTGGTGCAAAAGATAAGTTACAACATGTTGCTTGGTCGCTCGTGGATCCATGAAAATAATGTAGTTCCAATGACTCTGCATCAATGTTTCAAGTATTGTAAGAATGGTGAAGTCAAGACTGTTGTTGCAGATTTCAATCCATTTAGAGATGGCGAGTCATACTTCACAGATGCAAAGTTCTACTTTAAAATGTCAATGGATGAAACAAAAGATGAATATGAATTGAAAGATGATCATAAAGAGGAGGATCTTGACAAAAGACAAAAGTTACGAAACAAATTCAATCTCCTCCAACATCAGGTGAAGAAAAGAAGAAAGTAGTTGGAAAGCCACAAAGCAAGTTGACGTTCAAGTGTGTTCCAGTTTCAAAAAGAAAAAATGGCGAAGCTTTTTTTTCAAGCCAATGAGGATAGCATTTCTCAAGATCTGAAAGATTTGAATCTCCCTGTTACCAATCTTGTGTTGTCTAAGGTTTCCAAGCCAACATTGCTAGGTTTTATGAAATTTACTGAAGAAGCGATAGTAAACAACTTGCCTACGGCGAGAGTCAATGGATTTGATCCAAATGCACACAAGTTAATAGTTAAAGTTGGATTTCGCTAGCAAGACACTCCTTTATTAATAGATAGAGATGAAGAAGCTCAACAGAATAATGGGAATCTTACTAGCCAAATTCATAAAGTTTGGAAAGAAAAATAACTAACTTCAAAGACTTCTAGACCAGAACTTAGGTATCAAAATTCTTCTCCCTTATGCTTGAAGATTCATAAACATGTTGCAAGTTATATCACGACTGGCAATAAAGAAGAAATACAATAGCCTACTGAAAAGATCTCAGTCTTTGATCGATTAGGAACTTCTACAAGTCATGTACCAATTTTTGATTAAATTGGAAGCAACATAATGACAAAGCAGCATCTAAATGGATTCCTACACAAGAAAGATTTGGGACATTGAAGGTGAGGAAGCCTAAAGTCAAGAAAGAAGTTTTGATGTAGAAGGATAATAAAGAGATCAAAAGCAAGTTTCCTTCTCAAAATGATTCGACAAAGAAAATGAGTTGTGAAAAGTAGAGAAGTACTCAAAGCCAAACAACATACTCTTATAATCATTGGTTCTTCTCAAGAACAAAAGGAAGAAGAATTTGATATAGTCTCATCATTTCATGTGACTATAATTGAAGATGATCAAGAAGAAGTAATTAAAAAAATGCAGAGGAAGCTCTACCAGCTTTTGAAGAAGGCAATAAGGTTACAGTTGATAACCTAAAAGAAATCAACTTAGGGACTCTAGAAAATAATCGACCAATCTTTTTAAGTGCAAACTTGTCACAAGAAGAAGAGGAAGCATACTTAGAGCTTATTAAAGAGTCCCAAGATATCTTCACGTGGTCATACAAAGAAATGCCTAGACTTGATCCAAAAGTAGCGGTTCATCATCTGGCAATCAAAAAGGGGGCAAAGCCAATCAAACAAGCTCAAAGGCATTTTCGACTAAAGTTGATTCCACAAATTGAAGCTGAGGTCAATAAGCTCATTGATACTGACTTTATCCAAGAGGTTAAGTATCTAACATGGATCTCGAATATTGTTCTAGTAAGAAAGAAGAATGGACAAATTTGAATCTGTGTTGACTTTCGAGACTTAAACAACGCTTGCCCCAAGGATGATTTTCCACTCCCAATCACTGAAGTCATGATTGATGCTACAACTGGATTTTAAAGGTTGTCTTTCCTTGATGGTTCATCAGGATATAATCAAACCCCAATGGCGGCAATTGATGTGGCAGCCACAGCTTTTCAAACTCCGAAAGGAATTTACTGTTACAAAGTATTGCCTTTTAGGCTCAAGAATGCCGGTGCAACATATCAACGAGGGATGCAAAAGATCTTTGATGATATGCTTCATAAGACAGTTGAATGCTATGTAGATGATTTAGTTGTAAAGTTAAGAAAAGCCGACAGCCATCTACAAGACCTTCGAGAAGTATTTGAACGTCTTAGGAAGTACAATCTTAAGATGAATTTGCTTAAATGTACCTTTGGAGTTTCTCCTGGTAAATTCCTAGGATTTATGGTACGACATTGAGGAATTGAAATTGATCAGTCTAAGATTGATGCTATCTTAAAGATGCCAGAACCTCGAAACGTCCATGAACTCAAAAGCCTCCAAGGGAAGTTGGCTTATATACGAAGGTTTATTTCCATCCTAGTAGGAAGATGTCAACCTTTCAGCCACTTAATGAAGAAGGGGGTGCCTTTCGAGTGGGATCAAGCATGTAGGAATGCTTTTGAAAGTATTAAAGCATATTTACTTAATCAACCTGTCCTAAAAGCTCCAATAATAGGAAGACCTCTCATTTTGTACATATCAGCTCAAGAAAGATCATCGGGAGTTCTGTTAGCTCAACAAAATGACAAGGGGAAAGAAAATGCACTCTATTATCTCAGTAGGATGTTAAATGGGGCTGAGTTAAACTACTCACCAATTGAGAAAATGTGTTTGGCTTTGATGTTTGCTATCAAGAAACTAAGGCACTATCTACAAGCTCACACTATCCATTTGATATCACGGGCAGATCCCATAAAGTACATCATGTCCAGACCTGTTCTGTCAGGAAGATTAGCCAAATGGGCTCTCTTACTACAAGAATTTGACATCACTTATGTTCCCCAAAAGGCGATCAAAGGACAAGCTTTTACGAATTTCCTAGCTGATCATCCCATCCCTGATGATTGGAAATTTGATAAGGATCTTCTCGATGAAGACATTTTCTTTATAGAGGTTCTTTTACCTTGGCAAATTTTCTTTGATGGAGCAGCAAGACGTGATGGTGCTGGAGCTAGAATTATATTTATGAGTCTAGAAGGTGAAGTTATGCCGTTCACATTCAATCTTAAAGAGCCATGTTCAAATAATGTGGCAGAATACCAAGCATTAATCCTTGGATTAGAAATGGCAATTGACATGAAGATTCTAAATCTCAAAGCATATGGTGACTCAAAATTGATCATTAACCAAATTCTTCACTGTATGAAGTAAAGAAAATTGAGTTAATGCCATACTTTAAATATACTTTGAAATTGATTGACTAGTTTGATGTGTTCTCAATTGATCATATTCCAAGAAAGGAAAATTGAAAAGCTAATGCTCTAGCAAATTTGGCATCAACGATTGCATCCTCAACTGAAGATATCAAAGTCCCAATTTGTTAAAGGTGGGTGGTATCATCATCTCTTAAAATTGAAGAAACTGGTGAGGTGAATGTTGTCTCTGTCTTTGAGATTGTCAAAGAAGACTGGTGCCAACCAATCATTGGCTACCTAGAGTATGGAAGATTGCCTGAAGAACTATGCCACAAAGCTGAAGTTAAAGGGCGTGCAACAAGATTCATATACTATAAGGGCACTCTCTATAGGCGCTCCTTTGATGGAGTTCTCTTGCATTGTCTTGGGGAAGAAGAATCTACTAAGGCATTAGAACAAGCACACTCTTGTATATGTGGAGCTCCTCAATCAGGTCCTAAATTTCATTTCCAGATTAAAACAATGGGTTACTATTGGCCAACCAAGTTGAAAGATTGCATGGATTATTCTAAAAGGTGTCAAGAATGTCATTTTCATGCAAACTTGATACGCCAACAACTAGAACCATTGCATCCAACAGTTGCATCTTGGCCATTTGATGCTTAGGGACTTGATGTTGTAGGTCCATTGCCAAAGAGTTCAGGTGGACATCTTTATATCTTGGCTACAACTGACTACTTTTCCAAATGGGTTGAAGCTATTGCTTGTAAAGATGTCAAGAAGGAGGCCGTTGTCAGCTTCATTCAAACAAATATTATTTATCATTATGGTGTACCTCGTTACATCATAATAGATAATAGGAAGGAGTTCTGCAACAAAGCTATGGATAAGTTGTGTGAACAATTTGGTTTTAAACAACGCTTCTCTTCAATGTATAATGCGCCTGCTAATGGACTCGATGAAGCATTCAACAAAACTTTGGGTAATCTTTTCAAAAAGATTGTAAGCCGCTCTAAAAATGATTGGCATGAAAAAAATGGTAAGCTTTATGGGCTTATCGAACTACATTCCGAACACCAACACAAGCTACTCTGTATTCACTTGTCTATGGTGTTGAAGCTGTTCTTCCTCTTGGGCAACAAATTACATCCTTAAGGCTCACGATACAGGAAGGGTTGACAAATGATGATAATGTTCATCTGCGCCTACAAGAACTGGAAGCGTTGGATGAAAAGCGTCTGGAAGCACAACAATACTTGGAATGTTATCAAGTTAGATTGTCTCAGGCATTCAACAAGAAAGTTAGACCATGATCTTTTCAAGTTGGAGATCTTGTTCTTGCAATAAGAAGGCCGATCATCATATCACGTCGCATGGGCAACAAGTTCCTCTCAAATTGGGATGGGCCATATGTGTTAAAAGAAGTCTACTCAAATGGTGCATATAAGATAGTTGATAGTTGATGGATTGCGGGTTGGACCATCAATGGCAAGTTCTTGAAACGCTACTATGCTTAAACAGCTTTTTGTAGCTCCTGGCCCGCATGAGCTAAAACTGTGAACGGCACACAAAATAATAATGACAAATAAAAAAAACCTTTGAACTACGTTATGACTTGATCCTTGTCTAAAGGTACATAGGCAGCTTAATATTTTACTAAGTTCAATCACCTAAAAAAAAAAGAACCCTTTTGAACTACGTTACGACTTGATCCTTGTCTAAAGGTACGTAGGCAGCTTAATTAGTATTTTGTTAAGTTTAGTCACACCATAAAAAAAAAAACTTATTGATATAAAAGTAAATTAAGTTAATAAATATGAAAAAAAGAAAAAATGGATAATTACATTGATAAGGATTATTTAAAAATATATAAATAAATAATCTTTATTTAAATAAAGTAATTGTTCATGACATCAAAAAAAAGGCAAAAAAAAAGCAAGGAAAAAGAAAATCTCTAAGGCCTCCAATTAAAGTTCTTCAAGTCGTTGCGTTTGGCTTTGAAAAGGTCTTTAAGTTCTTTTAAGGATTGCTCATTAGTTGAGTTGTGAACAAGAGTTGCTTCCATCTCGAACTTAGAAATATCCCTTCCAGTATCCAACACTTCAGTCTCAATTTTTGCAAAGGATTCTTCAAGTTGTTTCTTTTCAAAATTCAACGCCTTCAACTGATCTTCAATTTTACTTAATCCTTCTTTTATTGAGTCACGCTTTTGAAAGGCCTTCGCTTCACGGCTTTTAGCTTCTTCTACCTTCTAAATTAAAGAATTAAGTTTTCTTTTATGAGAGTCTCTTAACTTTGCTGAACAAGATAAACTCTCCTTGGCATGAAACTCTCTAAAGTATTTGAGATATTGTTCAGTTCATTGTTTTGGAATTGAAGTGTTGACCCTTTCAACTTATCTAATGTTTTATAAGTCTCGTCGCTAAAACGGATGCCCTCTTTAAAATTTGCTTCAACTAACTTAGGACAAAGACGCTTCCATGCGTTAGCAGCAAGATTACATCTTTGTTCAAGCAAGAAATCCTGTCCATAAAATTTAAAGAGTGTTGACATAGCAGGATGGTTATCTTGGTGGATCACTTTTTACGGTGGAACAATCTTCTTGGGAACACTAGCAATCAAAGGCCTTGCATCTTCAATCCTGTTCATTGTCACATTAAAAGCTGGAGCATAATTTATGGAAGCTATGCTTTGCTCAGGAAGGTTTTGAACTGGATCGGCCAATAAAATTTTCAAAGGAAGTCTCTAATTCCTAGAAAAAAAGGGATGATATGATTAAAGGAAAAGTAAAAGGATTCACCTTGGAAGGGCTTTTGAAATAAGATGATGTTGGAATAACATCTAATGCATCCAAATCTGTTACTGGAATCAAATCTTTCTCAGTTCTAGTCCTTTTCTAACAACGATCATAATTGGACGTAGATTCATCATCATCAATATCAACATTCACATTCTTTTTAAGCGAACAAGATGAGGCATATAGATTGGACTCACCACTCCTCTCTTTATGCTTTGATGATTTTTTATTTGGAGTATCAACAACATGTTTCTGTTTTCTCCTCAAATCTTGCTTCTTAGCTTTATTTGAAGGTTTCTTAGTTGGAGCAGTAGAAGTGTTCTTTGGTTTCTTGCTGGACTTGAGCAAATTTGGCATCGGGTCAAGGTGATTCTCGTCATTAAGTTGAAGCCATTCATTGGACCACCAATCAACATACTTTTTGGTTGCATCAAATGGTTCTTTGCATAAAGCACTTGGAACAGTCACCGTTTCATTGCTATCAACTTTTAAAAGAAAGCCCCAATGACGAACCACTTCTTTTAGTGTTATGTTATTGATATACACTTGACAGTTTCTAGGAACTTCTTGGCAAAAGCCAAATTGTCTACTGAATTTATGAGGACTATACGGCACTGCAAGAAATGAATATTTGCATCAAAAGGTTAAAAAGCCATAAAGAAGACTGATGAGATACTCTCTCCAATGATCTAAAATGTTAAGAGAGTCATTGTCTGTTAATGTTCTCTTTTTTCTTGGAAAATTTTGATGTTTGGGGACATGGTCACGATTATTAAACAAATACTCAACTTCAATTGGATTGTAATATCGAGCCATTCTAACTCCACCATAATTAGCCATTCCAGCAAGACTTCTACATTTTTCATTTTCAAAAAATGTGTATCATATTTTACTGCAATCCAACTGTATACATAATGAACAGGAAAGCATGCATTTCATTTCTTCAAATCAGCAGCAGTGGAAATCTCATGAAAAACATTGTAAATTTTTGATACTACTGGAATGGCTAAACAGAAGACTTCACCCACACTCATTATACTTGCTTTTTTAAAGGTGGAAGGATGGATAAGATTGGGAGTTCTTGTAACGACCCGAATCTAACACAATATAATACGGATTAATATATATAATGATGGTAATTAATCATAAATTAAAATTCAATTAAAAATTCACTTCGAAAATAATTTTTTCTCTGAAAATGGGTTGCAACGATCGTTGTCAAAGTAGCAACGATCATTGTCAAATGTACAACGATCGTTGTGAAATGAACAGTGATCGTTGTGAAATACACGAAAATGGCTGAAAATCCAGTAAGGCACACGAGCTCGTGGGAAAATAGCAACGAGCTCGTTGCAAATCAGCAACGATCGTTATGAATAGTGCAATGATCGTTGTAAGCCAAAAATCACCAAAACGAAATTTTTGAACAGAAAACACAGTATTTCTGACTTTCCTCTGTAAAACCGTACTTAAACCAGCTCAAAATCAATTAAAATATATTACAAACTCTTCAAACTTAAAAATACAATAATGTTTTTAGACAAAGAACTTTGAAAACTTCATCAACATATAATTAACTAAAAATCAACTTTATTCAAACATTTACTCAAATCTTTTACACATATATAAACATATCAGTATTGTTCATTACATATAATGTCAATTAACAACTTAAAAACCAAGTGCATACATATATAAATGCATAACCAAATGCATCAAATGCTCATTATCCACTGGCCAACCTGAACTTCTATTGAAATGCACGTAGACTTCTATCTTGAACCTGAAAAATATGCCAAGGGGTGAGCTGGCAACTCAATAAGCATTTAAT
>CANYLF013050194.1:0-32784 GCA_948193215.1 Bocquillonia castaneifolia
TTCACCTTTCAAATCCACTAAAAAGAAGCTCTTTTATTAAAATGTGTATATATCATGTCATTACACGTGTAGTTTTTATATTAATTACATAAAAATGTTTACAGCGACCATTGGCTATTGAAAACGATCAGATTTTTCATATGGATAGTCTACCACGGGGTTGGGCCTCGTGTGTAGTAGAAGTAAGGATGGTATGAATTACCTACCTCAAACTCTAGCTATATATAAAAGACATTCACATGTAAACTCTGGATGGCTATCTTACACTCTCACACTTCAACATATACTCTCTCTCTCCAACTTAGGCATTAAAGGGTATTTGAGGCCACACCCCACACCTAATCTTACTTTCTCTATCTATGCAGAAAGACTCCCAAACTAACAGATCCTAACCGGATAGGATGAATCAGGACTCGATCTATCACATATCAACAAAGATATTTGACGCTACTGTTTCTAATATTAAAATAATCAAGTCCTAACGTTTCACCTCTCAACACCTAATTATATAGGTTAATTAAAATGTTGTTACTATTAGGTTATACCACGAGAAATAAGAATAATTTAAAATATGAACCGAAAGAAGAAGAAAAATTTTAATTTATTCAATTGATAAATTATACTCTATTTATTTTTTTTAAAAAAATTTGAACTCATGATCCGCCAAACATCCAAGTGTCACTCAAGCACCTCTCAAACATTTCTTTTTCTAATGTAAAAACAATGAATTTAACCAAAAAAAATGTGGCAATTATTTACTTTTAGCAATTAATGAAATAAAAAAAATGTGAAATTCAGATTGACTTATTCTATGAAATTAAGATTCTACAATTGGTAGTTCTAGAGTTTAACTGTGATTTATTCATATTATTAGAATTGGATTATTTTAGATATTTTTATTATTTTTGTAATATTTTATAGTGCTATATTAATAATTTTAGTTGTATATTTGAAATTTTTTTTGACTGAGATTATATTTCTGAAAAAAATTAAAAATACATGATTTAAATTCAATCCAAAAGAATGCTATATATCTTAAAAAATTTTAAGAGCTCAAGTTTTTTTTTCAGTAATTTGGCCTTTTTAGTAAATGTACATTTTACTATTTCTTTTACCATTACAAAATTATTATTGTTTCATTATATTTGTTTTTAAAGAACTAATAAACTACTATTTGTAAAATTGAAGGACCTAAATATACAAAAATAAACTTTACGCGTCCAAATCCAAAAACAATTGAAGTTTAGGGGCTTCAATGGATTTTACCTTCATTTTTTTGCCAATAAATAAATATATATATATATATAGGAGGAAAAGTAGAAAGAAGTTTGTCACTTTAAACAAAGCCTATTGTAGTAGTTTACTAAGCAGGGGTGATTTATGGATGTTTGTTTCAGTTGATGTCTTTATCTGATAACATAAAATGAACATGTTACGACAAGCATCTTTGATAGAGATTTAAAGATAAAATGAATTGTCTCTATAGCACAGCAGATAAAAAAACCAAATTGCCCTTATTGACGTATTTTATACACGTAAAAGTTGGTAAATGGCACATTGTGTGGATGGTTTTGGAGAACATACACGTGAACAAAAATTGCCAAATAGTAGCATGTCATCAAACAAAGGTTATCCATATGAAACTACCCTTTGGAGAGTACATCCTTCAGCTTCAAGAAAACTCCATCCATCAAGTTGCAGCTGATGTAAGTACTCATGGCACTGGATTTTCATTAATCAAATCCTTGTTATTCTCGGCCTTTGTGCTGATCTGATCTGGACCCTCTCACTTAGAATCACTTGTCTGAAATTGGACATCAATTAATATTGTCATAAACAAATATGGCTGATTAGAATCATGAACACGAATCAGGTGGTATAGCTGTAGGTGGAGAACAGAACAGCTACATAAGTATCACATGGAAAATGATAACATCCAATCCACGAGACACGTTTATTTAGATGTGCAAGGGGTTCTGGTAAGTTTAATATTTCATTTCATGTGCTACAGTTCTTGTTAACTGTGTTTCATCCCTTCAATCAAAATGCAACAAGCTAGCAACAATGAAAATACTTACAACTGAAATCACAGTCAGTAAATTATCTAGGAAAGATCAAATACAAATGCAAATACTTGTAGTTATAAATCACTTTTAAATAAATTATTTAGGAAAGTTCAAGTCGCAGCATTGCATCTCCATAATCATGCAGATCTTAGAGCAAACACTAACAATGCGTCTCACACAGTATGTTTTAGTCCAAGGATGTGTATATACCTTGTTAGAAAAAAAAAGAGAGTAAAAAATGTGCAAAAGATGATAAAGAAGACAAAAATTGCAGCGATGTCTCATATCAGTTTATGCAAAACAAGAGATGCCTATTTCCCTTGAGGTTAGCTTGAACATTTTCCTGCAGTACTTGCCACCAAAAAACAATTTAATGCCAAAATAAACTAAATCCTCACCTCCATCAATTTGTTTTCTGAGCTGAGCAAGGGCTGCTGCAATCTTTGCACCAATAAGGGCATTATTTTTCAGAAGAGCAATATCTAAAATTTAGTCAAGGAAGTTAAATTATTCATCAACTACAAAACCAACTGTATCACTAAACAAATTACACAGTACTAATCACATAAATATATAACATCTCTGAGTTTTCCCTCTAACAGTTTAAAACTCATATTCATTGCTTATCTGATGCCACAAGACCAAATTAAAAAATGCACGAAATTGAACTTCCAGAAAGAGAAATATTTTGAATAAAAGAAAGGATACTTGATGCTAGTGAGGCACCTCCAGTTATTTCATTCACTCGGGCAAGCAGGAAAGGAGTTTCAGCATTGCCTGTTATGTTCTTATCCCTGAAGATCCAGGTTAATGGTTGCAAGTTAAAAGAAGACTTTATAAAGAACAAAAAAATTAGTAGAAAATAGAAATCCATATAGCAATGTAGATTCTAAATGATTAAACAAACTTAACCTGGCTTTCCTAAGGGCAGTTTGTATGGCTGACTCGATTAAGTTTCCTGAAGCTGAGTGTTCTTTCGGGATGGGAACAGAAATCAGAATTCCAGTCCCAAGTTTAAGCTTCATAGTAGCATCTGCAATGAATAAAAATCAAACACGGTTAACATAATTTTGATTGTGGAGAAGTGTATAGAGCTAAGATGAACAGATAAGTTCACGTGCCTATCAGCCGAGCACAGTCCTCTGGAGAGTCTACACGACAAGGTGCCTAAATCATATTCAGAAATCAAACAGCAAAGTTTATCAGAAGAAATTGTGTTCTCAATGTAAATAAAAGTTGTGATGATTTTTACTTTATATGGCTGCAAGTTTTTCTGGTATGCAGATTTAAGACTTTATGTTTAACGTTGGGTTTCTCTTCTAAATGTGCATATCATAGATCCTTAACGTTGATTTTTAATAGTTCCCATACTCAAGCCTATCTCCTGGTGAAAAGACTTTGGCACTAGTACCTTACAGCCACTGGTTTCTGTGAAAAAAGCAGGAAATTCATTGGTCTTGTAAGTGGCAACACAAACTCCTTGAGTTTCCTGTATTGACAAAACAAGTATGAGATTGTCATCAAAGCTGAATGGGTTTGAATAGTACTTGGAGAAGAAAGATACTCCATTTACCAAATATTCAAGGGTCCTGGGGATATCTAATATAGATTTCACTCCAGCAGAGATAACAGCAACTGGAGTCCTGCCGAGCTCAGTGAGATCAGAGGATATATCCATTGCTGCCAGAAAAATATGAAAAGAGCAATTCTCAATTTCAGCAATCAGCATATTCAAATAAGAGTTACTCTTATGTTCAACATACAGTTAATTTTTTTTGGGGCAAAAAAAAGAAACCAACAAGATAATCAACGGGTTTCTAATGAATGTGTGACTAATAATCATGCATGAAAAAATAGAAAACATTGCTTGTTTCATGAAGGATGACACCAACAACAGTTACAGCCAATGATGTTATCAGTGCTGTAAAAATAGTAGACTGTTCTCTTTGAAGATGGTGACTTTTATCTCAGTGAAAAAAACTCAGTTGATTTGCGTTTTCTTATTCCATGGTGTTGAGGATGGATGGATTTGCAAGTAGTCTACTCCTTCCTAGCAGATTCACCAAAACTCATAAACTATAACCCAAAATTAACAACTATCACAATCATACATTATTCAGATAGTGAATATAAAGAAGCTAGGAAAGGCTAACTTGATTGCTAATAGCAACAAAGGCAAATGTTTAACACTGAGTTTTTCAAAATCCAAATTGCATCAGAAGTATTAGAGCCTTTATGTCAAAAAAAACAGTTGAATAGGATGACACTTGGGAGGGGGGGGGGGGGGGGGGGGTATGTATTTATAACGCAACACTTCAGATAAAAATGAGGCTTCGATATAATGAATAAACCATCCACCATATTATTTGAAGCACTAAACTAATAAACGATATGGCTCCCAGACAATTTTTAAACAACAGTAGATAAATTTCTACCTTTAAATACTCCGTCTATACCCATTTTAAATCATCAAATACACCACTCAACCAATAATAGATGTATTAGACACCAAATTTGTTTCAGCATACATAATCTAAAAAAGAAGCATTTATATAGACGGTCATATGAAAACAAATCTTAAAGGGCAGACTGCACCAAAAAAACAACTGTCAGAAAATGATACCGAAAGAAAACAAAAACTTACTATGTTCACCATGTCTATGTACTCCTCCAATTCCTCCAGTAACAAACACAGAGATACCCACCTACATGAGTATAAGTATGACAGTTATATCTTAGTGGAATGTACATAGAGAAAAAGAAGAATCAAGAGGGAAAAAAATGCAACAAAATATTTTCAAGACTTAGAATCACACCATAGAAGCTAAAAACATGGTTGCAGAAACAGTTGTTGCACCATTCCCTCTGGTGGCCACCTATAAAAGCATAAGCAAGAAACTATAAGTTAGATGTAAAAATTAAAAATCTTTTTACATCATTTAAATTATAGCACTGATCAAAATCTGGACATAAACAACAATGATAATATTAGTATCAAATTATCATTTGATCATGCATACATGATTAATAAAAGTAGGAACACCAAAGTCAATTTGCTCAGGCAATCATTTTCTACTTGATAGACAACCTTAAGGAAATGAATAAATTTACACCGATCAATTTCTAAGTCAACAGGACTAATGTAAGATTTGTATTGCAATGTCCCTCTTATCACTATTAGATGGAAAATAAGTTGCTTTCAAAAGGCAGGACCTTAGGAAATTATAAAATTATTTAAACACAACTGAAGTAATTAATCATTATCCCTTTCACAAAGTAGCCACTTCAATTGTAAAAGTTGTGAAAGCTCAATAAACATACATATTACTATTTGATTCGCCAAATTTAATGATCAACACTTTTTAAGAATTGTATGTTTCTAAGACTATATCGTTAGTTTTTAAATAAATCCAATGACTGGTTTTCATAAAAAATAAGTGAAAAATTGTCGTCAATCAGGCTCATCAAGTGTCCATTCAGTAGAGTTATTATACGAACCAGAAGGAAATTGCTTCATGAAATGCTTTTACATGAGTACTTTCTTTGCAACAAGGTCAGACTTAGGGGCCACAACTTTGGCAAATGGCAACAAATCATAATGTTTTAATAGGCCCATAATGAGTTATTTCACAGTGCTTACAGTCAATTGCTGCTACTTTTAGGCCAATCAAGTCAAGTTCCTTTGTCACACAAGTTGAATAACATAAATTTAATTAACTAACCATCTGACCTAGCCAATTCCATTCAGATCCACCAAGACACAATGAACTTATTCATCATTTTAATCTTTAATCAATTCAGACATTTAACATTGCGGTAATCTTTCATGTGACAGTTTAACATCTCTATGCATGATAAAAAAACAGAAACATTTCTTTGGAGACCACTTGTTTGAAAAGAGCTGCATTACAGAGAGAGAAAATACACGCAAATAGCAGTTAAGTAATACTGAAGTAATATTCAAATATACTCACAACGTAAGCGATGTCCCTTCGAGCAGTCTTTTGCGCTTTAGTTCCTAAAGTAGCAAGTCTCTCTAGCTCTTCCATGCTTAAACCTAAACACATCGCAATGAGGAAAATAAATAACGAAGTTAGGAAGTGTATGATAGGGGAACAGATGAAACAAGATCTTCAATAATTGCAGGACAAATACTAAAAAAAACATTCAACCTCACTCAAGAGTATCAGCATTAAAAAATATTCTTTTTTTTTTTTGGGGAGAATCAAGCAAAAAGATATAATAATCAAAACAACGTGTAAAATTCAAACCTATGCACGGTATGCCATCTAAAATTGCAATTGTAGCAGGAACTGCTCCATTATATCTTACAATGGCCTCTACCCCCTTTGCAGTCTCCAAATTTTGGGGATATGGCATCCCTAAACATAAGATCAAAAACATTAGCCACAATACACAATAAAGTAAATAGCCAATTCCAAACATTTCCTTATTGAAATCACAGGAATAAGAAAGCTTTCAACTATGATATTATGCAATATGACTCTAAGTACTACTAAAATAATTGGGTGGTGGTTAGAAAAAAATGTATCAAAATTCAATGACTCTTGTGCATTGAATTGTTTTTTTTTTAAGAAAATTGTTAGCAAAAATTAAAATGCAACATATAAAATTTCAAACTTTATGCAAAGAACACTGAAAGTGAATTGAAATTAGTACCATGAGAGATAATAGTCGATTCTAAGGCAACAACAGCATGCCCACATGATAAAGCTTGAGAAACCTCTGGAGATAGCTTCACCAATCCACTAATCTATTGAAAAAGAGAGAGAGGAACTATAAACAAAAATTAGTAGTACAAAATCGATCATCATTTTATAGCCCAAAGATGAAAAAGAATTGACTTGCCCTAGTACTGGAGTCTGAAGGGTGAAGATGTCCATGTATATTGGATAATCTCGACACGGCGGAAGATGTCATTTTAGTAAACTTGCGTTAGTATACTATGATCACAAATCGACTGGACTTCAACTAATTGTGGGAGTAAATATTGCCGCAGCCAAAAAGGTTGCTTTTTAAGTTATAAATGTAAATAAATATGATAAATTTAGATGAAAGACGCTCTCTTTACACAGAATACCTATGGTAGAGAAACAAGAAGGAAAGAAAAATTTACAGGGCGATGTTGTTCCAGCTAAAAGAAACAGCTTTGCAGCAGGTTGAAAATTTGCACCCCAATTTCTGCAGTTTTTGTTTCACTCTTTTCTAAATTACTAGTATTTTTTCTTCTTTTCCTTTTCTATTGACTATTATGCCCTTTAAAAATATTTACTATGGTATATTTTTAAAAGAAAGAAAAAAAAATCAGACCATTCCCGAGTCTGGAGGGACATATAACAGCCACAAGATGAAACCTTTTTTGTGTGAGATCTCAGTTTCTCTGGTCTCGTAGACACTGAGGGCTTCACTTAAGCTCATGCATTAATGGCTTGCAAGCTCTTCTTCACTCCCATTCCAAACTCTCCCCTATCACTTCCAAAACCCCCACAAAGAATCCAACTCCATTCCCTTATTCCTTCCTTCAATAATATCTCTTCTGGGTATTCCTCTTCTTCAAGAACTTTATCACTTCCATCTTCTTCTTCATTGGTTGTTCATGCTCTAAAAGAAGAAGTGATCCGGTCACCGACTGCAGAGTCTACCCTTGATTCTGATACTGCTCCTCCTTCCTCCAAGCTTGTTCTTGTCATTGGTGGCTCTGGTGGTGTTGGTATAACCTCCTTTCTTGCTCTTTTCTTTCCCTTACACACACACACACCCATAAAAAAACAGAGTCCTTTTTGTTGAATATGTTTTTGGGTATGTTTGTTAAAAATGAATATCGGAAAGCTTGTGATGTGGGTGTGATGTTGGAATGGAAATTATGGTGCTGGCATATGTTGATAAGAAATAAATTTGTAATTCTGTATTGGATGGAGTGTTTATAATTGTGTCTTCATGTGATTGTTTTGATAGTTGTGATGTTTGTGACTCTTCATCTGATTGTTTTGATGGCTGTGATGTTTGTGATTTTTTTTCCCCAAATGTTTGTGGTGAACTTAATACGTGTGCTAATCATTGGAAACCTGTAATAAATTTACAATTCCCTTTTTATTCCATTTTGGAAGGGTGTCTCAATTTCTTGGTTGAACATGTGTTAAAATTCTTGGAGGAAAATGCATTGGTGAACATTAGTCGATTTGCTATTTGTGTATTTGTGCATAACTGGATAGTGGCTGTTGTTTGTTGCTGTTCTTATGGGGAAATACATGCGGCATGGTGAGAAGGGAAAAATTCATATTCAGAGTGATTCCTTGTTATAGCATTGCACATATTATATGTATCCTTCAGCTAGCCATGATTTCTAGGTTGGTTAATGTTTCCATTCAAAGACTTTCCATGGCCTCCTTTTGTTTATTAATCTTCTCATGGATTAGATTGCTTGCATTTATAGTTTGTGCATCTATATTTCCTTTACCCCGATTGCTTTGTTAAAGCAACTAGAAAACTTGTCACCAAGAAAGCATTCATTACATCACAGTATGCTAGTAAATAGGAGTTTCAAACACCTTCCATAAGGCTTCTTTTGTTGTCCTAATGGTTCCTTCTTGTGGATATTGGACAAATTATGCATCTATCAATCCTGATGTTATCTCATAAAGAAGATGTGCATGCTTGTACATGATGACAGAATGCTGTGGGATTTGAATCAGCTATTTGAGTAGAAACTGGTGCAAGCCCATTCTTGTATCTACCTACTTCTTCTTCTTCATTCACACAATATAATCTCTAGGTTGTGGAAGTAAGGAAGAAATGGTGTGAGGGACTAAAGATTGCATGTAACTCCTCCCCACCCACCACTATTCTCGTGTTAATACTTTTACCTAGCCCCTCAAGCTGTGTCTCTCTTCATCTTTGCCCATCTGCAATTTAATTTCATTTTAGATCAAATTGCCATTTTTATGTCAATATTACTTCTTCTCATTCCTTTCCCCCCTTCTTCCTCGCTTTATGGAATATCAATTTGCTTCTTCCTTTTCAGGGCAGTTGGTAGTGGCATCATTGCTTGACCGAAATATCAAATCACGCTTGTTACTACGAGATCCTGCAAAAGCAACTGAACTGTTTGGCAAACAAGATGAGGAGATGATGCAGGTGCCGTTTCATCCATTCCTGCATAATTCATTGTATCCTATACCCTTCTTTTTATTGCAAAATGAAAATAAAATATAAACAATCACTTCTTTCCTCACATAAAATATAACGATAAAAAGCTGTTAATGTGATAGGTATTTAAGGGGGACACTCGGAATGTAGAGGATCTAGATCCATCAATTTTTGAGGTTTGCTCTCTTCTTCATTTAGGTGTCCTCCTAACTTTTCTTTCCCAGGGACGAAAAATACACTTGACTGTGTGGTCAACTTAGTTACTATTTAGTTTACATTTTCCAAGCAGGGAGTCACAGATGTCATATGCTGCACAGGAACAACAGCCTTTCCTTCAAGGCGATGGGATGGAGATAATACACCTGAAAGAGTAGGTTAGAATATATTTTGTTTACCTTGTAATTGGTGAAATTGGAAAGATAGACACATTCTGTAATCTTTAATATTCCACTGGTAGCTTTACTGTCTGAAATTTACCTCCTGACAGTTTAGGGAATGAAGAACGATGGATTCCATAGGAAGTTCAGTCAGTCTAATCTCTTAGGTTCTTATAATCCTGATAAAGTAATAGCAGCTAACCAAAATGAAGATCAAAAGCCATGAAGGACTTATATCTTCATTTAGATTGAGCCAAACACATTGACTGTTATCATTGACCTATGAGTGAAGTAAACATGTCATGGTTAAAAAGTTTAGTCACTCTAAGGGTGAGATAGAGAGAGGAGGTCATAAAATATTACTCATACATATACATTGTATTCGCACCCAATCAGCACAAATTAATAGGCATAATGGCATGCACCTTTTTGAAACTAATGTTCTTCTATTGGAAATGATAAACTCCTGTCTGAGCTGTTTGGTACCTGAGAGTAGTGACCCCCTGAATTGAAGCACCTCTGCCAATATGATAAGAATCCATGTCCTTGGGTAGGAACCCATTTTTGTGATACCAATCACACATTATGCAGTTTCATCTGTGCTTGGTTCCTTGATTTTGTGACCTTTTGGAGTAGATTTCTAATTGATCATCATCAACCTTGAATAGGCTCAATTGTGAGACAAGCTCAAACTTCTTATGACAACTCTGTTTATTTCCATTCTTTCTTAACTTTTATTTTGCTATCTTTAAAATTGTCAAAGAACTTCTTGGCACAAGGTGAAGTAAACCCCTCTTGTGCCTTTTACTTAGAAGATACAAGGTGCGAATGCAGAAGGATAAGTACACCCCTTTAATCCATCGGACTGTGTTGTTTTCTCAATAGATTGGGAGGGTGTTAGAAATCTCATTTCAGCATTGCCTTCAACATTGAAGAGAGTTGTTCTTGTCTCATCAGTTGGTGTAACCAAATTCAATGAACTGCCATGGAGGTAAGACTTGCTTACCTATATTGTGATTGAGCCTAGGCTTTGATTTTCGTTTGAGATTAATAAAAGAATTGCAATCATATTACTAAAAAATACAGCAAAAATATCTGCTTATGGTTAGCATAATACATCGTTGCAGAAAAGGATAAAAAAGAGGAGAAGAGTTTGACAACTTTTGGTATATGATTTTGCTTATGTTTATGATCGCTTCTCCTTGCTCTGACATTCATAGATACCACTACACCGTAGAAGCACATGAAATATGACCTTTAATTTTAAGTTTGAGGGAAATAAAAACAGGAAAGGTTTAGTCTGGATATAATTCCCACTGTCATTCATGAGATCTTGTAGTTGCCTTTTTTTTTTCTCTCACTTCTTTTTTAGTGTGAAATGAAAAGACTGAAAATTATCTTTCAGCAAAATGTTACTGTTGTTTATGTGAATTATTCATGAACATTTTAATGTGGTTTTCCAAAAGCACCGATCCAGCAGATATTGTTATACACAAAGAGGGCTCGAGTTGAGTTTGTTTTGAGCTTTGTGATAATTTGAGGCAATATAGACCTGGATCTTAAATTGCCAAGTGCTGATTTTATCATACATATTTGTGTTTCACACCTTTTGTACTTCTTTTACTCAAAACTAGTTTCCTTGTTGATCTCATTATGAAATCTCTAGAATGGTTTGAAAGTGTTACATAACTTGAATATCAACCTGTTAAAGTTTCTGCTGGTTTAAAGCAAGACCCATCTATAGTACATTTCTATGTGGTTCAGTTATATTAATTCAAAATTTTTCTTTGCAGCATTATGAATCTTTTTGGTGTTCTCAAGTATAAGAAGATGGGGGAGGATTTTGTTCGCCAGTCTGGCCTTCCATATACCATAATTAGGTGTGGCAACTTTTGCTTGATTTTGGGAAGATCAATTTTTCACTACGTTTCTGTTTCTTTTGGTCAAATATATTTACAGCTCATTATACATGTCCCAGAGCTGGTAGATTAACAGATGGACCTTATACGTCATATGATCTAAACACCTTGCTCAAAGCTACTGCTGGGCAACGACGTGCAGTTGTTATTGATCAAGGTATGATAATTGCAGTTCCTGTTCCAAAGTGAATAAAGTTATATTATGCAATGTATTAAAATGAGACTATTACAGAACTACAGGTTCATGAAGCTATAGTTTCTCATCAGTCCATAAAAATAGATTCAAAAGAAATCTAAAAATTGTACATTTTGGCTTAAGGCTTAGTTGAGATGATTTCGGAAGTAACTATGTTGTTCGGATGTAAGAATTGCTTTTGAGAGAGTTGGTGACGGTAGTTGTTCATTGAGAATTTCAGATGCATCTTTCTTGATTTTTTTTTCCCCTGTTAATGGAGTTCCAATTTGTACTAGGTGATAAACTTGTTGGAGAGGTGAGCAGACTTGTAGTGGCTGAAGCTTGCATACAAGCTTTGGACATAGAATTTACTGAAGGCCAAATATATGAAATCAACTCAATTGAGGTAAATTCATAATATGATAATTTATTTATTATTTAGTATGGAACGTGCATCTGACACTTGTTCATTCATAATGCTGAAAATCATCTTTGGAGAAATGATGCAAGAAAAACTGTAACATTCCTGTTGGATTCCTTTTTTTGTCAGTTTTCACTTTTCCATTTAATCTTGTCTCAAAATGTTTGTTAGGAATGCAAATGAAACAAGTTGAGCTCTTTAGCTAGTTTAGGCGTGGTTTATTTACTAATCGAGCCTAAATTGTAGGATTGAGAATTGCTGTTTTGTTGAATGAGTTGTCTAGCAGAACACAGCTATGTTTCATTTTCTGTTCATGATCTGAAATTAATCCCAAATATAGCCTAAATATTTATTGATAATTATGCTTTGTAAATAAAATCTTCCACGAGTTGGTTAAAATGTTTACCAAACAAAGAAAATCAACATAGATGCCTTTTTCTCTCAAGAACTTCAATAATCAAATTCTATCTGAGTGTTGATCTGTCCATTAGAGTATTGCAACTCTCTTCTTCTGTTCTCCATGAAAAATATTGTGAAGTGTTGATCATTGCATTTGCAGTCAATGTTTTTCTATGCGTAAAAATGTGAATATGGGCTCGGTCAACTTTTGAATTAATTCTCATGATTTGAAACAATGGTTCATTTTGCTGTAGGGTGAAGGCCCTGGAAAGGATCCACAGAAATGGAGAGATCTGTTCCGAGCTGCCCAGACACCATGACATGTACTACTAACCTATAGAGAGAACACTTCCTGAATTACCTATACTTTGTATAAAGTAACATCATAGGCATTGAAACAATTTGTGGTCCTTTATATACGCAAATGACCATATAATTGTCTCCCAAAGTATAATCTAATTGACCATTAATTGTCTCCCAAAGTATAATCTAGTTGACATAGGAGTCCAATTTTGAATCCCCCTATCCCAACTCAAAAACTCAAAAAAAAAAAAAAAAAAGAGCATATAATTAATTAAAAAATATATGATAATAAGCTATGTCAATGCCTATAATGTATGGATCAATTTATTCGATTACATAAGAAACAAACATGGACCTATTTCTAGACCTCATTTTATTTAGAAAATGTAACCAAAAAAACTGCAGAATCCTGAAAAGAAATTGAATAACAAAATTAAGGGGAAAATCTAAACTTGGGCCTTAGTGTCTTCGTCGACTACATATTTCTTCCAGTACCAATGGTTTTCGAAGAGAAGATATACTTCCTCTAATGGGACTTGCTTTGTTTCAGGCAACAGGGCATAGAGAAAGAGACTCATAAAGAGCACCAAGCTAGCAAACAGCAGGAAAATTCCATATTTAAGGTGGCACAGTGACACAAGGAACAACTGTGCTATCAAAGCTGTAAAGATCATGTTGACACAGACCACCACACTCTGTCCGGCTGATCTCATCTCGAGAGGGAAGAGTTCGGTCGGAACCAGCCAACCCAGAGGACCCCAAGACCTGCCATAAGCCAATACGAACAAGCAAAGGATGATCACCAGGAAGACGCCAATTCCTCTTGGAAGTTCTTTATCTTCTCCAAACCTCAGGCCTAAGGTAATGCCTGTTGCAACCTGAAGAGCAAAAAAAGAAAAGAAAAGCAAAATCAATTCAAGACCCTTTAAAAGGAGGAGGAGATGAGGAAAGAAAATGTTAAAGATGGTAGTTTACCATATAGATGAACATTTCAATGCTAGCTTCAATATAGAATGCTCTTCTACCAAACTTGTCAACCCAAGCCATTGACATGAAAGCACCAAAAAGGAGGCCACTATTTGTAATGATAGATGAGTATAAAGATGCGCCAGAGCCGAAACCCAGCGTCTGAAAAAAGACAGGAGCATAGAAGAGTATGGAGTTATTTCCTGTAAGCTGTTGAAACATTGGAATTGCTATAGCCCCTAATATGAACTGGGGGCGATTCTTTCGTTTCAGAAGATTCCGGAAAGGATTTTTTATGTTTCGAGCTAGGTTGCTTGCTTCGACAAGATCATTATATTCAGCATTGACATTCGTTGTTCCTCTAACTTTTTCCAATACCCTTCTGGCTTCATCTAACTTGCCTTGCTCTACAAGGCAGTTAGGTGTTTCAGGAAGGACAATACCACCAAGAAACACTAGAATTGCAGGGACTGCAGCTAAACCAAGAGACAGCCTCCATCCCCATGGATGGATTTTCTCTGTTCCAACATTTATGGCAGTTGCTAGCAGGATTCCTAAGACTACTGTAAGTTGAAACAGTTGATTAATACTTCCTCGAATTTTCGGAGGGGCCATTTCTGTCAGATACAAAGGAACTGCCTGCACAATGTGAAAGCAGGAGAGGCATTTTGTTAAAGTATTTCTATATAAAGATTGAACACCAGTGATTCGATAGATGATTATTATATACCTGATTGCAGAAGCCAACGCCTACACCAAGAAGCACACGGCCGATGATGAGCATTGCAATGTTCTTAGCACCTGCATTAAGAATTGCTCCTATAAAGAAGGCTATTGATCCGACAATTATGCTGCCTTTCCTGCCTTTACTTCGCGTGATACGGGCAGCTCCAAAAGTAGAAAGAAGGGCAGCAATATACAATGAAGATGTGAAAAGCGTAAGGATCTGGTTATCATATTTGCAGTAATCTGTCTCATGAAGATGTTCGTGCTTTCTTTTGTACACTTTTGGGAAGAACTCCTTCAAGAATTCATCCATCGAAGTCACTCCACCTGAAAGACCAACCCCTCAACTTCACATCCTTCCTTGACAATCTATATTTTTTTTTGATCTTATACAATACAATATAAGATAACTAATATGGTGGTGAATAAATTGAAATAATATGGATTTTCACATCAAATATTATTACTAAATTATATATATCAGGTAAAATGAAATAATATAATTAATGAGTTAAAAGAAAAGAAATTAAACTGACCAGAAACACCAAGATCATAACCAAAAAGTGATCCACCAAGAGAAGCAAGCACACAAGCCATAATAAAATAAGGAGTTACTTTATATTCATAAAGCTCAGCTCTCTTTGCAATGTCTCCTTCTGCTCCTGCCATCTCTTCTTTATCCCCTTCCCTCTCTTCCCAATGATAATATTAATATTTTTTGGTATTGGAGTCTTTTTCTATATCTTTTATCTTTATATATGATGCTATAATATATCAACTATCAATATCAGGTTTTAACGTATAATTAGCATAGATTTTCCAAATAAACAAATAAATACTCTAATTTTGAAATATATTTATAGAATATATTGACTACAAGAGAATTTTTCGTTTGTGTTTGTGGTATACGCATGCATAGATATCTAAATGAATCTGTTCATTGGATACAAAGAATTTTGAATTGGTTTTAATAATTGAAGAAGTGTGTGTGATTTTAGACGTTGAGACGTGTACTATATAGCACTCAAATTTCGATTTTAAACCACAAACATGGGGATAATGACAGCTATTTTTTTCTAATGTTTTGTTTTTCTTTTCTTTTTAGAGGATTTTAAGGATCAAAACGTTATCATTTGTTGTTTGATTGGGTGTATTAGTCAGCATTCCAGTTTAAACCAACTAGGTAAAATCTTAATTAAGATAGTACTATATCTTGTCATGCATATCCAATCAGTATAATTAATTATTTTCACTCCAAAAATTTCAACTATAGATGTATTTTCCATTTATTTTTTTTTCAACTAAATATATAACAAAATTAAATTGTTACACAGCTGCATATACTAAATAGTCCGACAGGAGGGGCCATAGCAATAACAAAAGCAACTCAACTCATGGAAATTGCACTTTTCACTAGAACACACACAAGTTGGATAACCTTTTTATGGAATGACATTTGACCTGCAATTTCAAGTTTTGATGTTTTCTTTTTCTCTCTTTCAAGCCCTGATATGTATTGATAGAATTTATTCACATAATTAATGTTAGATTACTGGATGTTTCAATTTGTGTTTTTAAAATGATTGAAGAAAACCTCTTAATTTTAATACATTATTATTGTGGAAGTATTAAGAGGGTCCAAGACTATATAAATTGTCAAATTTAAAAATTGCAAGTTTGAATCTTTCATTATAAGTTGATTTTCAATATAACTTTGAACTTTTTTTTTTTGAATGAATAGATGCACCATGTATTGTAGTCTTTGCAAACATTACTGTCCATTTTTTTTAATCTTTAACTTGCAACTTCGCAAATTTGTGGTAGATCTTACAAGTAAAATGAAAATGATAACAATTTTTTTTAGTTAGGAGATGAAAATGTCGATTATAAATGTCTGTACAACTAGGTTATGTCTTTAAAATAGCATTTAAAAATGATGATAAGTCTTTTTTTTTTTTTAGAAAATGATAACAATATTTTTTTTTTTGTTTTTTTTAATAATTGGTTATGAGTGTAGGGTTGAACCCGCCCTTCTAGCTGGTGAGCTTTATACCGGCTATATAATTGTAGTGAAATAATGAAATGATTACAAGTTAGACAACTAGAAAATGTAAAGAAATAATATTATGAAAGAATTTTGTTTAATTTTCATAAGACGCAAACATAGCTTCTTACGTTCGAAGGGTGTAATCGCACTTTCATATTATTTTTTTAGGAGACGTATCCAAAATTTCGCTTGTAATAACCACATACATGTCCATATGGTATTCATAATTTGTTTTGAAAAGGAGCAATGAATTTAACATCCAACAATTTTTTGTCAATTCCCCTAAAAAAACAATTTTTGGTCAATCATATTATTTCGGTTGGTTCAGATCATTTTAAGAATAATATCAAGAAATTCGATATTAAAAAAAAAAAAAACTAACCCAACCAATATAAATAGATAAATAAAAGGTCTGAATACATGAGAATATCACTTTTTTTTAGTTTAAAGTGTCAATGTCACCTTAATCTCCTGATATGCATAAATAAATAATTAAGAAGTGCCATTCAAAAAGAAAATAATAAATGAAAGTTCGTCTTAAAAATTTGTTCCCATCAATCTTTAACTTAAGTATTACTATAAATTGGCATTTAAAAAAAAATAGGAAAAACACATTTCTAGTTTATGTATTTTTATTTTTTTAACATTGAGTATTTGTATTTTTTTTGGATAAATTGAATCCTTGTACTTTTATTTTGTTTGACATTAAGTCCTTGTATTTTTATTTTTGTTCAGATTCGATCCTTAAGGGACCTGATGTCAATAAAAATAAAAGTATAGGAATTTAATGTCAAAAAATAAAAGTACAAGGACTCAATGTCAATTCTAAAAGTAAATATATTTTTTTTTAATTTCATATCAACACAATTTAAAAACTAAAAATTCTAATGCAATTCATATATAATTATCTAAATTTTACTATGTATTTTGACATTTGTATATTCATTCAAAAATTATAAAAATAGCTATGAAATATCTTTTTCATAGATATATGTTTAGAATAAAAGATAAATGTCCAATATTTAAAATTATGAAAATAATTCGGAAGTATTTTAGAGATCTTTAAGGTTGAAAATGAAATGGGAACATTAAACCTTCGTATAAAAGAAGTGTCAATATATATATCATAAAATATTGAAGTAAAAATGTACTAGCATAGATAATTTACATGGATATTAAAAATGACTTCAAAATTACTTGTATTATAATCGGTTGATTTTAAAATTATAACTATTGTTTATAATTATATCATTATGTTTATTTTAACAAGATAAAACTCTAATAATCTAAAAATACATTAAAAACTTATGATATAAAATTATCATAATAAGTTGGATATAAGTATTTTAAATAAATCATAACTAACTAATTAATTTTTAGAATAATATAGAAGTTGAAGATTATTTTATAAGAAAAGAGATATTATGGTCATGATTAAATGATATAAATGTATTGATATGAATTAACAAAATTATAATAAAAAAATAAAAATAAAATATGATAATAAGAAAATAAAGACACTCAAACTGAAATTAAAAATATTTAATTTTTCAAAATTTAGTAAATTATTTTAGTATTGAGATTGAGTTCTTGTACTTTTATTTGAAAGATTGAGTCATTGTACTTTTATTTGATAGATTGAGTCCCTATACTTTTATTTTTTTTCACATTTAGCCTCTTGAAGGATCAAATTTGAACCAAAATAAAAGTACAAGAACTTAATGTCAAATAAAATAAAAGTTTAAGGATTCAATCTATCAAAATAAAAGTAAAAAGATTTAATGTCAAAAAAATAAAAGCACAGGAACCTAAAAATGTGTTTTGCCAAAAAAAAAAAAAGTATTACTATAAGGCTCATAAGGTATAATCTATTGATTAAGACATTAGAATTGATCTCGAGTACTCTCATTAGAATCCTCCACCTCAAGTCAGAAAAAATAGTATTAGGGTACAATATAAATTATTCGTCCTATTGCCATCCTTTGATTAAATATATAGCCAAGTGGTAGCATCATTCTTTAATTTAAACATCATATATAATATAATAATATCATCCCTTTCAATATATATATATATATATATATATATATATATATAATAACATCATCGATCTTTAAATTATAATAGTGACCAATAACACAATCAGGCAAGTGCTATCATACATATATAATAGAAAAATATTATTGCATCCAGCCTAAGAATTATTGAAGGAAAAGTAATGTGTTTTTTTAACTGAGAAAGAGATAATTAAAGGTAAAATAATTTATATACAATAATTAAAAAGGAGCATTACTTTGGTTTAATTGTACTTTTCAGTTCTAAACAATTAACTTTAAGAGATAATAAAATGTGTCTATTCATATAAAAAAAACCATCTATTAAGGTATAGCTTAATTTAGGCATATAGAGTTTTTTTTCCTTTTTGGCAAAAGTTCTAAAAAAAACCCCTTAACTATTTGTTAGAATGCATTTAAATCATTTAACTTTTTTTTGTCAATCAAATCCTTAATATTTTCAAACATGATACAATTAAATCCTTTCGTCAATTTCTTCAACTTGACTGTTAATTAATTGTTAACTCGCATGTAAATTTTATGGATTAAAAAGAAAAAAAATAAAGACCCTAATTCCTAGACTCATAACCTCACCATTGCCAAAGGTCTACCAGAAACACATACAATGTAAATCCCATCAAAGTGATTCATTCAAAAGCAAAAACAAGAGCTTCTACTCCATAACCATTTTTTTGAGAGGATACTCCATAACCAATTTAAATCTAGATGATCTATTTTAATCGAATTCAATGAAATAAATTATATTTTTAATTTTGAACAAAATTGAATTTTAAAGTAATAAACTAAAAATAAAAACTAAAAAAATTAAAGACAAGAAAATATAGTTTTTTATAGGAAAAAGTATAGTTTTTATATTAAAATTTCATATATTATTTTACAAAATTTGAAATATTTTTTTATTGAACTTGGTTGAACCTCGGACTAACCATATTCAAACTAAGTTTCAGATAATTTTTTGGACCTAAGTTGGTTCTTTTTAAGAAAATCAGACCGAAACTAATTTCTGATTTTTCCCATCTAGTTTTCAAAATTTGGGTTTTATATTTTCTGAACCTTACTAGGGTTATAGCGAGGAAAAAAAAAAGAATATTCATTAGTGTCAAAATGATATTTTTAGTAAAGTCAAGTATCAAATATTATCCTTTTCCCTGAAATAAAAGGAGAATAATTGATCTATTGGGTAACGTAGAGCCTCTCCAAGAGTCAATGACTCATTAGCCGTTTGACTCCTTAAATTCCTGAGAATGAAATAGTAGTTTTTTTTTTAAATTATCTCTTAAAAATTGTGTTGGTTAGTTATTTGAGAGAAAAAATGAATGTGATTTATCAAACTTATGGAGTAACCATTTAAATCTTAAAAAAATTATGATTTTTAATAAATGAATTAGTTATTTAAATAAGTAGAATATGCAGAAAGGTATTGTGTTGTTTATAATATATCAACGAGGCTAATGGGATGCTCAGGCGCAAATTGATTCTTGTTCTTTTTTAAAGATGGGGCGAGTAGACAACTGTTCACTAATTTAGACACAAACTGAACACAACACATGCTCTTGCTTTTGCTTATTACTTCCACTTAATAATCTTTATTACAATTATTATTAATAAATTTAGAACGCATAAAGAAAAAGCTTTTAAAAACACTGATGTTGATAATACGCCCAGTTGAAGTTTCAGTTCAATGGAGGCATGCATTTACTGTTCTTTAGGCTCTTCTTCATCACTAAAACCTCTGTCACTAACCACCTTAATCACTACCATTAACGTTAGTTGGAGAAGCAAAAAGATTAGGCCTTTTCATGTACTAAAAGTTTCTGCTCATTCTTACCAGAAATTTATTCACTTTGCTCTCAATGAAACCAAACGCCACACCCCTTTGGTCCCTTCTCCTCTTCAGGTACTCATTTTATCTTGCCTTGTTTTTGTTTATACGTCTGTTTAATGAAATGGGTTGTCTTTAGTTTTGTTGAATCTATTTATAATTCTGGGTTTTGTTGTCTTCAAGTAGAGATGGGTTGCTTCTATTTTTTGAATTGGATTGGTTATTTCTTCTTTTTTATTTGGATTGAACTGAAGTCTGAGTTAAGTTGCTAGTTGTTAAAATTATACTAATTTTAAGATAACGGTACTGCTTTTCTTGGTTTTATGTTAATCATAAGATGTCAGTTTCAGTTGCAATACTGGAGTAAACTGTCGTAACCGTTTAAGACTCCATTATTATGACTAATTAGGGGAAATTTAAATTTTGCCTTGAGGTTTTAATTATTTACATTGATATGGGGAAGAAGCTAGATATTGATATTTAGTGTTATAATTTTATTTTTAGCCTGTGGAGTATGGCTTAAAATGTGCTGTGATTATGTACATAATTCTCTGTTGAGAAAGAATTAATAGAAATCTGTTTTGCTGGTTGCAATGATGGATGTGCATTTTTGTTTTCGGCTTATAATTTTTTATCAATTTATAAAGAAACAAGTTAATCTTAACTTGGTTACTTAGGGAATTGAGGGTACTAACGCAGGACTTGAAAACAAAATTAGGCCATGGTATGCTTGATAGTTTGCTTAGTCCTTCTCCTCTCGTGCTCTTTGTTTGGTCACATTTTGTTTGTCTTTGGACTACCATAGTGTATGCATGCAAAAATCATTCTTTTAGGAAAATGAAAAAAAACTTACCACATGTTCAACCCTGAGAAGACTACAAAATAATCACCTTTAGTTAAGTTCTTAATTCATGATTGCTTATAAGGATAGCAAATTGTATGAGCAGGAAACTTTTAGTTCAATGACTGCAATGGATGGAAGAACAGAGCTTAAAATGCTATCGTTCCAAGCTCCCAAAATTAGACTCCTGCGCAGTTTGAGCATTGAAAATGAAAGCATGCAGGTACCATATTCTCATATGCTTGTTTCTTTTTTTTTTTTTTTTTTTTTAGCTGTTTGAGAGATACAACCAGCCATATGACTTCCAAATATCTCAAAAGATATGGTTTGTGGTTGTTACAAATTATAATGGAAATCTTAGTTCTTTTTGTATGAATGCATTTAAAAAGGTCTTCTGTCCTTCATATAAATTAGCTAGTTTATGGTTGTTATGGGATGCAAAGAAACCATGATTTCCATAATCATCTGTTTCACTTTCAAGGTCCATTTGAACTTTTTGAAGAAAGCTGGGCATGAGTAGAAGAAAAGATCTTTGCAATATATATTTAGAGGTTTGGACAAGGAGAAAGTGGAAGGAAGGTCATGGCACTGCATTGTATTTGGAGTGATTCAAGTTTTCTTAATTGAGAGAAATTTCTCAAAAGGATAGCCTGTACAATGTTGCGCATTATCTGGTGCAGAACAATTTGCATGACTTCATTGTGAAATTTTAACTAGACACTAGGGTGTGGGGTCTTTAGCTCATGTCCAGACCTTGGTCTTTTTTTATTTTATGTTTAAGTTTACTTCTGGTTTGGGCTCTTAGTCTTTTAGCACTAAGAGGACATTAAATTAATTCTCTGCTCAGTACTTTTTTTTTGCTTAATAAAGTCTTTTTTATATCAAGAAAAAGAAACAAACATAGAAGTTGATCCTGGCATGAAAGGGTAAAAGAAAATATAAACTTTCCCCTGACTAGAGCTGGTGAATTTTTTTTTTATTCTTGCCTTTTAATCAGTATACAGCATGAAACATTTTAGAAACCTTGAGTTTAGGATCAGCATGCAACATAAACAGTTCTTTTGATGCTTGAAAACCTTTTTATTTTATGTATAATGCCTATTCCCCTAAATTTTTATGTAGGTTCTGGATTTTACCATCTTTGCCAGGCCTGAATTTGATGTACCCATATTTTGTGCAAATTTTTTCACTGCTGCCAGCATGAACATTATTGTGCTGTAAGTTTTCTTAACTTCTTCTTTTTCTCTTTTTTATTTTTTGGTTTTTTTACACCTTTTTGTTGAAAGTTTTTGTTTCATATCTTTGTTGTTCACAGTCCCTTTTTTCTATCTAATTCTCATATTTTTATGCCACTTTCATTTTCCCCCATATATATATATATACACACTGTCATAGACTAAGAAAAGAGAAAGCAAGCTTGAGTTCCAGTCACCCAAATTGAAATTTGTAACCTGTTTTTCACCATTTGGTTCAATTTGTGTATGTAATCTGTCTTTCCCTGTTGAATATCTTACAACTGTTATTCTTTTGGTGTTAGACAACTCAAACTTATACTTGGAACTCTGGAACTTACTTTTAATATTTTGTAGGGATCTCAACCCTTTGCATAATGTCATTGACAGAGGTGATTACAAGGAAAAGTACTATACAAGCGTATTGCCTTTAGGTCTTAAGTACGCAGAGGTAAGTGAAATGGTTAGCTGCTTAGCCTAATGCATCAATACGTTGTTACTTCTTGTTTATAATCCATCTAAAATTAATCGTATGGCTACTGAACACAGATTTCATGCAGCTATTTCCTTGGGGAGGAAAGCTCACAAGTGAGTCCTTACAATTTTTCTCACCAATTGTGATATGGACCAAGTTTACTTCAAGCCAGAGTAAACATGATGATTTATATTCTGCATTTGTTGACTATTACAAGGTATAGAAGTAACAGTTTTTACTGATGCTTTAAATTATCTTTGATGGAACATGCTAAATCACTAGTTTTATGATCTGAATTGGAACTGAGAATTACATGCATTTGTACTATAGTTCATATTTTCGATGAAAAACTGTATGAAGTCCAAATTAAAATGCCATGCCACTCTGTTCTGTTATTCTTTTAGGCATGGCTTCAGCTGATCGAACAAGCTGTAGAAGAGAGAGATGTATCTCAAATTATACGCAACCGTGAAGCACAACATAAGTATCTAACATGGAGAGCAGAGAAGGTGAGACCTAAATTCTTTTAGCTGATGACACTGGTTTTTCTTTCCTTTGTAACTTTTGTAGGTGGTAAGCAGTATAGTTACTTGTTTCTTAGAAAAATGAGGATGCCTAGGAGTGGATACTGAGGATCAATCAACAATATAAATTTTGCTTCCTCAATTATCAGAAAAGAAATAGATAATGTAAGTAAAATAGAAAATTATATGAAAAGGAGAAAAAAGTTTGTTTAAACTGTTGTATTGTGATGGAAGCCATGCAGCATGATACAAAGATGAGACCGACATCCCAAGGTAGGATTGCAAAGAAGTCCTTCATACGATATCTTAATTTGATTGCAAGCATCTGTATTACATGAGTGTGTGCAATGTTTGTAGTACTTATAGGATGGCTTGGCCAGTTATTTTTGTTCAACATAGTAAGGAGTTAATGCCAAACTACTAGCTAATGTGATCAGCTATACTAGTCTACCTTTCTCTTCCCCGAGGTGTACGATATCTAAGAAATAAATCATTATTTGATCACCAATTTTGATATATTTTGTTTTTGTTTTTTCCACTTAAAAGACTCAGAACCTTTTGTTCCATTTGGTTGTTTCCTTCTCTTTTTTTTGGAAACTTTTCAGCTGTTTATTGCTCCGTTGTGTTACAGAGACATTAATTGGTTATTTTATTCCTTTAGTATGACTAAATTCCCTTTTTTACTATCACAGTAACATCTACAATTGAAATATTCTACTATTGCCATATAACCATTTTTTTAAGTGTTCTGTTGCGTGTTCCCTTTGATTGCTCGGCTTTCTATTGACAAATTATATGCACTTTACTACTTTACAACCATACTTGTTCATCCATGGAAGCCGTATCCTATGGTTTGTAATTAGCACCCTCAAGAAGTGGCTGATTTCACATACGTCTTGTTCATCTGTTAAATCTTGCATAGTGTGAAACTGCTGCCTTTAGAATCTCCCTCTCGTGTCACAGCTTTTGTCATATCTAATATTTATGCATCATAGCTGAGAATTAACGTGAAACTATATCGATCCAAATCTTATCCCAAAGCCATTGGGCCAGTAGGCTAGAGGTTGAGTGCCTGCCTAGCAGTGCAGAAGGTCTTGGGTGCTTCAGACCATTGGCAGGGGCCCTTGAAAAATTCCAATGGACCAAGAAAAGAAATGAACTCTGAGGAATGCTGTTCCTGGAATGATTATTTCTGGAGTTTCCATAGGATTTGGGACCTTCAGTGAGACAATAACTACATTTACTTCTTTCAAGATGCCAATTTAGTACAACTGATATTTCAGAATTGGAAAGACATGTAACAGAAGTTAGTGGATACCATGTGCATGGCTGCATACTATATAATGCATATCATATATAATATGCTTATAATGTTTAAGGCAAAGGCAGCGACCTTTATGATTTCCACTTTTAATATTTGTTCTCATACTCTGGAAGAAAGCTGCGCTATTAAATTCATTTGTACTTATCTAAGAACCAACTTAGATACTGGAAAGATTCAACAGAATGTACAAAAAAAATGTGAAATATTTCTTGTTTTATAATGTGCAAAATATGGAGTCTGAGTTTTCCCATTTGGAAAACAGGATCCAGGCTATGGAGTTCTGAAAAGGTTGGTTGGTGAAAGTCTTGCAAAGGTATGATTGTTGAATTTCGTAATTGCTCCCACCATTTTGCAGAGCATTTGATTACTTCACGTCTAATTTATAGGACATTGTGAGGAACTTCCTTTTCAATGGACTGGATGAACTAGGAAGCAAAGAATTCTTGGATTATTTTCCAGAATACCGTTGCGAGGATGGGAATATAAATGTGAAACGCAGTATCATGGGAAAGTCGTTTGAGAATCGTCCATGGGATGCAAAGGGAGAATTCAGAGGTAACACACTATGAATGTTTAGTTTATTTTCTGTTTCAAGTAGTTGACATTTTCTCTCCCATTCCACTTTCAAATGTTCCACTAGTTGAAGTCTGACATTAGAAAATTTTGTGTGATGGTTGTAATCTTTGTAAGAAAACGGATAGATGTTGTTGTACATTAAGAACATTGTATATCTAGTATGTATTTGCTGTTTCAGAAGCATGTAAAACATTTTCAATTTTAACCAAGGCAGATTATCCGAATTTAGATGGTGCAATGTAGGCTATCTGGAGAGGAATATACAAAAAACTAGGTCGATTATGACATTCAATTTTCCTCTTTCTACATTTTGATGGATTTGATTTAATTTTTTTATAAGCAGAAGTAATGAGAATTTTTAACTCTTTAACTCCAGCTCTAGAGTCCAGACTCCTGTCATGCCTTTAGTTCAAAAAAACATTTTCTATTGGGTCATTTCAGACTGTAAATTATTACCAATATATCAACTTAAAAGTTGTTTCCTCCGCAATTATGTGAAAAACAGAATTTTACATGTTTCTTCATATACAAGAGGATGCATTCATTGATGATCAGACATTTTCAACATGTTACCGGTAAGTTTTATGTCAGGATGTATGCTCATTATGATTCTAATGCTTCTATTATAAGCGAGTTACTAAAAATTGCTTTTATGATAATTGTGGAACTTTTTTAATTTAATTTTGTTTTTATACACCGTATTTATCTTTATACAGTGATTATAATATCCAAACTAATCATATGCTGATATGCATTTGTGAAATTTGAATCCTATTTTAACTTTTGAGTATTAATAGAATAACACCAAAAAAAAAAAAAAAACACGGGAAGTTGAGACTTGAGACTATATTTTAACTTTTTTTTTTATTTTCTCTATTCAGTTTTTCTTCTCTATTTTCCAACTTTTCATTTCCCAATCGGAAAACTGAAGAAACAGACTACAAATTTATTCATTTTCCATACGGAATTTTTTGCAGCTTTTTAGCAAATAATTTACGTTACTAGTAACAAATCAAAATTGCCAAAATGAAAAGAAATATCGAACCTGATCCAAGAAAGAAAAAAACCGCATTCCCTCCATTCCAACAAATTGAAAATTTATTATCTTTTTTATATTTTGCCATTTGGATGCATTTTTTTTATTTATGGAATTATGGTTGTTTCAAGTGATTTTGCTACCACTTTGTTTGGTGTCAAGATGGAGGCTTTATCGCTATATGAAAATGACAATCAAAACTCTATTTCTATAGAATAGATGGTCACATTCCACATTTCTCATTTTCTAACGTTTATATTTATCTTTAATAAATTTATAAAATTATATACTATGACTTCGACTGTTTTAAAATGTGAACTATAGGAACTCTGCAATTATTTAATTGTTATCTTAAAATAATTTGCATACTCCTTAATGCTTCTTCTTGTTGTTCAAAAAAATATATATATAAAAATAAACACACAAAACTACAGCTCCTCAGCTTAGACTTAGTGCCTGATTGTTTTAGTGGTGCGGTCATATTTCATAGCGTTGCGGTTATTGACCGCCGTGTTAATGTGTTTGGTAAGCAAAATTTTTGTTTCAGCGGTTAAAATATGTAACCACACAAAGTAAATTTGACAGTTTTACAAAGCTCAAAAATGGGGCTTTCCACCCACCGCTCCACTAACATTTTTCAAGTGTACTTTTCTCTATGTATACACCCGAATAGAGAAAAAAAATTCATTATTATATATATGATGGGAAGAATACAAGGTAGTTGGAGGCGATCATGAATAATGGCATTCCTGAAATAAACGACAAACAAGATCGGATGTTCCCAAAGGGACAAACAAGATAATGAAATGAACACCCATTAAATCCAAATGGAAATGAAAATCTTCATCTTCATCGTCCCAAAATAAAAAGAGTTAGGTGATCCTAATTTCGCGCACGTAATATTGACCCAACACACACCCACTGACTCTTGTGATTTTCCTCACACGTGCGCACCAAACACTTATCTCTCTTTTCATCCTCCCCATAATTCATCTTCATTTCTTTCCACTCACATGTACATATTTTAATTTGCATCTTTTTTTTCCTCAAAAAAATTGCATCTTATTTCGCAAATTTGACCAATCTTTTATCTCTTACTTGTCACTGAACACTATATAATGTTCTTTAAAATATTAGATTAATCCTATGAATTTCTTTTATTCCATTGCCAAATATTTATAATTAATTCTCTAGTATTTAATTTTCTTGTATATATTATCATTAATTACGTGGATCTGCAGGGTGTACAGCTTTCTTCGTCATAGTATCACATTTTTCTATAAAAGTTATACTCCCTCCATTCCTAAATATTTGACGTTTTGGAGATAAAATTTTGTTCTAAAATATTTGCCTTTCTCATATTTCAACACACTATTAAATGCTGTTTTTTCAATTTTATCCCCGTTAATTTTACTTTATCAAAAATAAAGTTTATAGTCAAAGGGTAATATTGTAATATGTTACTAAAAAGTAAGCTAACTATTAGATTCCTTGATATATGTGTGGAAACCTTAAACGACAAATAAAAGAGAATGGAGGGAGTAATAAGTGCTGAACACACATTTAAAAGAAAAAAAAAAGGCTCACAACATCATAATCTTTTTTTTATTGATAACTGTTGTTATCTCGGATATTCGGACTCCATTGAAGCCCTGACTAATCCTGGTTGAGAAAGTTTTATTTGAAAGTACACTCTCCTCATACGGTCCTAAGAATCAAACTCTCAACCTCTAGACGTAAAGCCTGCAAGCTCAAGTGGTTTTTACCACTTCAATCACGAGTAAAATTGTCATAATCTTAGAATTGATCATCATATGATAAAATTACATTTTCAATGTGTTTCTCATTCAAAACAAAAAAGTGTTTCACTAATGTTATAATTAATCAAATGACACTGAAGAAGTAAAAAAAGAAAATTTGTATTATAAGTCAGTGTCTTTGGTTTGGTATGGTAAGCCTAAGGAATCCAAATAAATGTCTATGTTCCTAATTACATGGAAAATATAGTATAAGTAGCTTTCAAGTTCCTGAAATAGTTGAAAAAATGACTTTTGTTAGATTTAGCTACTCTTCTAAACATCTACTACATAGCAAAGACTGGTAGCCACAAAATCAGACACAGAATAAAAAATTGACATCCTCTCTTTTTTACTCATGTAAATACAAAATATCCAACGAGCATATATAAATAATCAATTGACAAACATCAGTTGCTCAAAAATAATAATAATAATAACAACAAATAATAATAATGGGTTCAACAGGGTACCAGGCATTGCTACCGAGACTTGATTCTCATTCAGCCATACCAAAACTGTCATCAAAGGCAATTGAAGAATTCTTAGAGCAAAGACCGGTGCCAGTGAGATGGTGGCCTCGTCTATTTGCATGGGAATCAAGGCTTCTGTGGTTGTTATCTGGTTCTTCCATAGTTGTCTCGGTATTCAATTTCATGCTCAGTTTTGTTACTCAAATGTTTGTTGGACATTTGGGCTCTGTTGAGCTTGCTGGTGCTTCTATTGCTAATGTTGGAATTCAGGGTCTTGCTTATGGTATTATGGTAGGCATATATCTTTTTCTATTAAATGAAGTGTTTTTATTTATTTATTTATTTTCTGCTGATTATGTTTGTTGCAGTTAGTAGTGTTTATTTTTAACTCATTTTTTTAACCAGGCGGGTGGGAAGATAGACCCGTTCCGTACTGTCTGTCCAATTATGGACCGTGACCGGGTCTATATGTCCCTTGCCTCACATAGGCACCAGGGTATTACAATTCTTTTTTTTTTTTTTTTTGAAAGCTCAAAATAGCGTCTTTTTTTTTTTTCTAAATTAATGAAAAAAAAAACAACTGATTCTATTTAATGCATTATCATAAAAGCACAAATATAAAATGTAAAGGCAGGTAGTAAACAACTAGTAATGAATTTACTTACGTGATTCCATTTCTTACATGAAATTCAAATTTCCTCTGAATGTTTTAATCTAATAAGACACTTAACATGAAAAAAACAGCTAGGAATGGCTAGTGCAGTGCAAACAGTATGTGGGCAAGCATATGGAGCCAAACAATACTCAACGATGGGAACAATTTGCCAGAAAGCAATAGTACTGCACCTTGGAGCAGCAGTCCTCCTCACATTCCTATACGGGTTTTCAGGCTCGGTACTTTTAGCAATGGGACAATCACAGAGCATTGCAGAGCAAGGCGAAATTTTTGCCCACGGTTTAATCCCCCAGTTATATGCATTTGCAATAAGTTGCCCTTTGCAGAGGTTTCTTCAAGCTCAGAACATTGTGAATCCTCTGGCTTATATGGCTGTTGGAGTATTCTTACTTCACATTCTCCTCTCATGGCTTGTTGTTTACATTTTGGATTACGGGATTCTTGGTGCAGCCTTGACACTTAGTTTGTCTTGGTGGATTCTTGTCATTTTAAATGCACTTTACATTGTTTTAAGCCCTTCCTGCAAGGAAACTTGGACCGGCTTGTCTATTAATGCTTTTAAGGGAATTTGGCCTTACTTCAAGCTCACTGTTGCCTCTGCTGTCATGCTTTGGTATGAAAATTATATATCACAATCTTATACTATTTTTTGACTGATGTCTCATTGTTAGATTGCTCCCACATGAGCTAGGACTGTTAGTTATATTATTTGTGTTATATTTTTATGGGAGAGGGTCTTAAAATCGAGACCTGACGTTCCTTCTTAAAAGACGCACTAGGCCAAAAGTTGAATATTTTTGCTAATGTGAAATGCACAATGTTTCACTACACTAATCACCTTTGATGTTTTTAATTTTGGCAATGCAGTTTGGAGATATGGTACAGCCAAGGAATGGTACTTATATCAGGCTTGCTTCCAAACCCAACAATCTCCTTAGACTCCATGTCCGTTTGGTAAGTCATCCAAAAATTTTGACCAACCCATATTTTTATTGCACTTGCAACTTCTAATGTGACTCTGTAACTTCCCCAGCATGAACTATTTGAACTGGGACATGCAATTTATGTTGGGATTATCCGCAGCTACCAGGTTAGTTCACAGTCAAGCATTATTACATTTTTGGGTAATTTAATGTAGTGATGTGAAATTTTGGATTGAATTGCAGTGTTCGAGTGAGCAATGAGTTAGGAGCAGGAAATGCAAAAGTTGCAAAATTTTCAGTGGTAGTAGTGAATGCCACTAGCATTTTTATCAGTGTAATATTCAGTGCAATTGTCCTAATCTTTAGAGTTGGATTGAGCAAACTATTTACAAGTGATGCTGAGGTTATAGAAGCAATTTCTGATTTGACTCCCCTGCTTGCCATCTCTGTTCTTCTCAATGGTGTACAACCTATTCTCTCTGGTACGTATATTAATTTTGCATGTCAAATTGAACAATTTTCATTATGAATAATTTTTTTAGTATTAATTAATTAATTAATTGAGATTAATTATTGAATGGCAGGTGTGGCCATTGGTAGTGGATGGCAAGCTGTAGTAGCTTATGTTAATATAACAACATACTATGTCATTGGTCTCCCTATTGGATGTGTACTTGGCTTCAAAACCGGTTTAGGAGTAGCTGTAAGCCTCTGCTCTTCTTCACTTGAGCATTATTTGTTGCACAATTTTTCTTATTCATCATATATATATATAGCAATAACACATGTCATTTTTTGTATATAAATTTCAGGGCATTTGGTGGGGAATTATTATTGGAGTTTTTTTCCAGACAGTTTCTTTAATTATTATTACTGCCAAAACAAATTGGAGTGCTGAGGTAAATAATTACTGTTTTAATTAATACATTCAATTAATATTGTGTTAAAGCATACACATTAACACAAAAATAATGTTCATTTATTTATTGCATTTGCAGGTTGAAAAAACAATTCAACGGTTGAACGAATCTGCAAAAGAGAGCTTGCACTCGAACTCATCCTCAGAAGTGATAAGTGCTTAAGTATGCATTGGATGCTTAAAAAGTTGTAGCATTAGGCTTCTTTTTATATATTTTTTCTTAAATTTCATTTTTTTACTCTTTTTTTTTTCATAGTATAGTTTTCTTGAATTAATTAAAATCCTTAGTGATAGCTTTGGCTTTTGATTTGTTTCTAGGGGAGAATCCAACTTTTCCAATATGAATTTGTAAGATGGAGAGGTGGGGAGCTATACCAGTCCATGTATAAGAAAGAAGAAAGTAAATTCACATGTACTTGGATAACAAAGGAAATGGCCATAGTAGATTATGATCAATATCCTCTATTCTCAAAAAAAAAAAAAAAATTAAAATCAATGTTTATCTATTATTTTATCCAAATTAATCTAATCTAAAACTAGAGGTGATTTAATCCAAAATGAAGCAACTCAGTTTGATAAACACTTGATTTCATAAATACTATAAGAAAATGGAGTACAAAGCTTGATCATATACTATACATGTCCTAGCCACAAATAGCAAATTTATAAAATGAAACTGAGTCTAACATACAGAGCCTAAAAAAAGCTGAGTCTAACATATGATAAAACTTAACTCATTTATTTGGTATAAATAAATTTCCTGAAATTTTATGACATTCATTTTCAAATTCATGGTTGATGTGTTTAGTGTAAATTAAAATTCATTTGTTATATTATTTTTTTAATCTTAAAATTTATCATAACTAAAATTTATCTTAAAATTTATCATAATATTTGAGAATGAAAATGAATTTCACACTAAATTGAATCAAACAAGTGATAAATGTTCAAAATTAAAATGAAATTTATACGGGACAGTTATTTGGACAAGGCGAGATAGTCTGGTTACCAAATAAGTTTGTTCCGAGGTTTGAGATTTCTTTCAAATGAAATTAACTTCATAATTGGGGGTATGCTTCAAGAGTTTAACATCCAAAAGGATGATTCAGCTCTAGATCCTATCAACCCTGTTAGAGTAGATGTAAACTATTAGTACTGGAATGTTGCACATTTGCACGATGATACTTGTGATAAAATAAAAGGATTTAATTGAAGTATGAAGTCCTCAAATCTTAAAAAGAATCAAACTTTCATACCCCTAACCCAAACACTGCATTTTCTAACCTTATACATCCAACGCAACTAAAAAATGAAATTCTATCACCTTAATATGGGGGGTTAGCAAAAACCGAATCAAACCGAATTAATTTATCCAAATCAAAATGGATTAGTTTGGTTTAATTTAAAATAATAAAAAATTTTGGTTTGGATTGATAGATTGAAAAACTGAACCAAATAAAAAAAATCAAAAACCAAATTTTATTTTTTTTAATATTTATATTTATGCATATATCTTTAATTATTTT
>CANYLF013050199.1:0-10566 GCA_948193215.1 Bocquillonia castaneifolia
GAAAAATTAAAGATATGAATTTTTGAGTGATTTATGGTCATGCTGCCAGACAAGGGACTGAACACATGGGTTGTCTTTGAAATTATGCCAAAAATTGTAGAAAAATCATTTTAATGTGAATCTTTTTTTGAAGTTGAAGCCTGGAAGTCTAATTTTCAATGGAAAAAATGGTGAAGCAATTGAATTTTTTACAAAGAGATATCCATGTTTGAATACAAACTGCTCTAGCGGCAAGTCACATGCATTAGGCGTCCATTTTTTGAATTATTTCATAAAATCTACAAATCTTCAGAAAACGTGCCATATACCGTTAAAAAGGTATGGATGTCTAGTTTCTAGAAAAATTTGAATCACAATTTTTTAATGAGTATAGCTGGAGATATTGAATTTTAAAGGATACATGCTACATCTATCAAGCAAGCTGGCAGCCTTGAAGAATGGAGCCTCACCAATCAAGTTTGAATTTCTTGGTTGATTTTGAACGTCCACTTCAGATTTTATACCTATAAAAGGAGGTATTTGAGGCATCAAAAAAATACACAAGATCTTGAAGAAAGAATAGCAATTTAGAGTCACAACATTCACAAGTTAATTGAGAGTTTATATTGTAATTGTGAGCAAAAACCTTCATTCTTCTTATAATTTTCACTTTGTTTGTGTGTTGTGTGAGAGATATTAAAACACAAGGAAAGGTTTAAGTGCACACCTTGAAAACACTTGGGTTTCAGGTTTTGAGTGTTAGCCATAAACACTTGTGTTAGGTTTTGTGTTAGCCATCAAAACACATTGTAAAGGTTTTGTGTGAGCCTTGGTAAACACTAGGTTTTGAGTGAGCCTTAGAGAAATTCATTGTAAAGGTTTGAGTGTGAGCCAACGAAAACACTTGGGTTTTGATCTTGAACCTGGAAAAAGGATCATTGTTAATGGAAATCTCAAGTGGAGCTTGAGGAGTGGACATAGGCAAGGAGTTGGTCGAACCACTATAAATATTGTGTTTGATTTTCTTCTCCCTACTCTATTTACATTTTCATATTAATCTATTCTTGATTAAATTGAATTGAGATTAATTGCTTTATTTGCTTGATTTATTTACTTGCTTAATTAATCTTGATTTATTATTCAATTGCTTTGATTGTCTTGTGTTTAAGTAATTGAATTGCTTCTGCTATTTCATTAAAAGTTTTAATTGAGCATTTAACTTTTTTTTGATAAACAACCAATTCACCCCCCCTCTTGGTTGCCATAGGGATTTCACCAAGTATTAGAATAACTTCACTGGGGAATACAAACTCCTCTGATAATTGTGCTTTAAGACAACTCTGCTGGGGAAAGAGTTTCTGAAGAATTCTGAAAGAGAACTTCCTTAAAAATACTTCTAGCATTACTCCTACTGGGGATTTCATCTTTTCTAGACATAAAATCACTATTCATATGCCTGTATTTACTCCAAATATCTTATGAAATTGAAATAGAAAAAGAGATTTCTGAAAAAAAAAATTTATGTAATGTTTGTCATCTCTTTTGTAATCCTCTGCCATCTTCTGTCATTTTGACTGTAATTGACTGTCATTATCACTAATCCACTAAAATTTTCCCCAATTGGACTTAAAGTGGCCTTATTTAACCTTAATTTTGATCTAGGACTTATTTGCAACCAAACTCATGTCCTTCTTTGAAAATTTTCTTCAAGGACCAAACGGTAATTTGCCAAATTAGCTTATAAAAGAAAATGGGCAGCCCTTATTTCCAAAAGAATTCAAATCCATTTTACCTAAAACTTCAATTCTCTCTCATTTCTTCATTTCTTAATCAAACCTCTCCAAACAAAAAGCAAAATGACTGAAGATCCGGACTTGGAACCCGTGTAGAACCCAATTAGCCTCTTCCGGGTTAGGGAGGAAGTATTAAAAGTTGATCCAAGTGGAATTCAAAGAGGAAGAAGGATTTCTCCACTTTCCAACGCCAGATTTGATATCTGCAGCTCGATTGGAGACCGGGTAAGTGTCCAAACACTTCATTTTGATTGAAATTTTACTGGGCATTGTGAATTTTATTGAAATTCTGCAAAATAAAAACCGAATTGACCGCCGACAAGACTGACTGGAGCCCAACGCCACTACCTCAAGTGGCGTTGCCAGCAACGCCCGTCGTATGACCGGCGTTGGTGGCAACACCACTGCTGGGGCTGGGGTTGAGCCCACTCCAGGTCCCGGTAGTGATTTCAGACTTCGGACAGTCCTTCGATGCATGCTTTGATGATTTTTTATGGAAAAAATAGACTAATACATGCAATTTATGGAAGATTTAGACATGATTTATGCATTTTGTGGACAAATTAGGATAAAATGTGATTAAAATGATGTAAAATGAATAAATGATGTATAAAATGATGTCAAATGATAATGACAACTGTATGATGCTAAATGCATAATGAATATAGATGAATGATTAAATAATTATATATGAATAAATGTTGAAATTCAATTATGTGTAAATGAATGTTAAAATGAATATTAGAAAAAAAAATGAATGCATATGTATAATAAGAACTAAATGTAAAAAATGAATGAATGTTAAAACTGAATGAATATTGAATGTTAGAAAATGAATATTGAAAACTGAATGTTGAAAATGAATGTTTAAAATAAATATATGAATAAAAAAATGAATGAATGTTAGAATGAATATATAAAATGGATATATGAAAATTTTGTTGACTTCCAAGGTTAGATATACAAAATGCATTCAAGAAACTAGATGACCGAGTTAGGAGACATACATGTTATTTGTTTTGTAGGGAGATAAGGTTACCTTTACCTACAATGGAAATTTCACCAAGGTTCGAGCAGTTTGGAGAGGATTACCTCTGGGTGTGCAGGCCCTAGTGCTGCAGGCTGGATTTGGCCCTCTGTTTTCCACATTTCCTGAGAATATGGATGAGCCTGTTAGCACTCGTTGTGATCGTCGTTCCATGCAGGCGTTGATGGAGCGATGGTTTGATACTACCCACACATTTTAACTGCCATGTGGGGAGTATACTTTATCTCCAACTTCTTTTTCTACTATCATTGGATTAGCTTGTGCTGGTGAGCAGATTTTCTAGGATGGTGGGATATACTTTGTACATCACGATGTTCAAAACGAGCATATCTTCAGAATGTTGGGTGTGGTCCTAGAAAGAAAGAGCTCCAAGAAGCTCTATGTGGATGCACTGGCTGGACACCTCTCGAGCTATAGGCCAGAGTTTGATTGGAGATTTGACTAGATGGCCTGAATCTTTATTCTGTACTTGCTGGGTAGCATTATCTTTTGTGATACGAACTCTACCATCAGCTTGCATTTCACCCATATCTTCAAGAATTTTGATCAGATGAGCGGGTATGACTGGGGCTCCCCCACTTTGGCCTATCTATACTTCTGCATGGACAGAGTATCCCACGGTGCTATGAAGTTTTGTGGCTTTTAGCATGCCACTCATGTGAGTTGCTTTACCTTTTGCTTTATTTTGAGCCCTTTATTTGCCTTATATCCTTCTGACTCTTCTTTTGCAGGTTTGGGCTATTAAGTTAGGCTTGATCTACCAGTTTTTCCCACTGGAGTGTTGATACACATTCCCTATCTTTAGATGCTGGGGTTTACAGCGATTGTGCATTCATGCCTCTGATGTTAATGGCCATCGCGTGTTCTTTGACTCGTTAACTGCTTCTAAGGTAAAACAAAAATAAACTTGTTAGTACAAAGCAATTAACATAAGTTCAGAATACTTACCTTAATGCTTCTGTTGTAGCTTGATAGAGGATGGATGGGCCCGATGGAGGGATTGCCACCCGCCATTGCATCCTTGCCTAAGGATGACTTGAGGATTTTGCTAGAAGGTCCAGGACTTAGGATGTGGTTTTTGGGTGAGAGGACTAGGCGTCAATAAATGGCCAGCTTTTGTAGGAGGCCTTACGATCCACCCACTGAGATGTACTGGGGACATGAGCTGACGAACCACACCTTGGATACAGCTCTTGATGGCTTTGAGTGTACATCCTTTCTTTCTCACTCTAAGGATTACACTTCTTTCTTGCATTCGAGGTGCCTCTCGGCTTTACCTTTGTCACCCAGGATGCTTGCGAAGGTAAAATTCTTTCTTATCTGCTTTTCTGCTAATTGAACATCTTACTAGCATGACTAACAATCAATTTCCCTTTTCAGATATCTATGGGTGTTGTGAGCTACTCCAGTTTTGATGAGGATATGGATGATGGAGATTCTGGGGGTTCTGATGATGATGATGATTTTGCCCCTAGTCCTGCGCCAGTTGTCACACTAGGACCGAGCATGAGGACCCGTGCTTCTATTAGGGCTGTGCCGAGTTCAGAGGCTGCTGTACCTCGTTCATCCCATCGTCCCTCTAGCAGTCGAGGAGATTCTGTGCTTGGCCACATTACTGAGTATCCTAGGTTTTCAGTTCATCACAAGACTGTTGCTGGCTTAGTTGAGCACACTTTCCGTCATGCAGCTGATCCTTCCATTTTTTACACGGATGGATGCACTCATGTAAGTTATTTCAACATTTTCTTTCCAATTCATTTCTTGCATCTGGGTCCTAATTTTCATTCATACAGGTCCATGTCGATGAGGTTTCACGACTGTCATCTTACTTCCAGGCCAGCAAGACCCACCTGGTAGAGACTTGTGATTCGTGGAGACAGGCTCACAGCTTCTCTTGCAGGATGGTTGTTGAGCTAAAGGCTCAGCTTGCTACTTTAGATATCCCAGCTGAGGGAGTTGGTGGAGTTCACATTGGTGAGCAGCATACTGGTGGTGAGACTGAGAATCAGCCAGCAGGTGGCGATGAGGACAATGAGGAGTCTGATGAGGAGGAGGATGAGGACGAGTAGATGTCCTTGTTTCAATTTCTGAACTTGGATGATGTACCTGTACTTTATACATTTGTACACATATGCGAGTGTATGCATGTTTGTTTAAACACTATATATGTATGTATGTTTCTTATGCTAATATGTATACAAACTATCCGTAAATGCTTCAGTAATGCACATATTTCACAAATTTATGTATGCATGCTTTTCTTTCTTATGATTTCTTATCATGTATGTATGAAATGTTATGCATGGAATCCTCCTAGAACTCCAAAAATCAGCGTCAATCGTTGAATCATCGAGGGGGAACTAGGTCAGGCCTCAACGCCACTTAGGGAGTGGCGTTTTCCACCAATGCCATAGAGGGACTGGCATTTTATGGCAATGCCACTCTCCAACTGGCGTTGGCCCATAACGCCAGTCTTTTGTTTTTAGGGTTTTTCTCTGCAATTTTTACTCTGTTTTGACTCCTTCTCAAACTAAGACTTCCCCAGACTCCATGGTTTATAAATAGAACCTTCTAGGGTAGCTTTAAACCATTAGAAAACATCAAACATGCTCCTTGGAAGTTCTCCTGAATTGTGAACATGTTCCGAAAGTCTGCAAACACTCTTAGAAAACATCTGGGAAGCATGGAAACAGAACCTGGAATTCTTTAGACCAATACCACCTAACAGAGTTCAGAGCTTTCTTGAATTTCCCATTCGACATCAAACTCCTTCATGCAGCTTCAGAATGTTGGAGTATCAAACATCACATCTGTTGCTTCAACGAAGTTGAGTTATGCCCTCTGTTTGAAGAATTCGAAGGCATCCTTAACAAGTTACAACATTCTAATTCTCCTCTAGAACTGCCCTCTGCCTATACCCAAACTCCAGTATCCCTAGCTGGCTTCTTCAGAGTAACTCTAGATAAGATACTTTCATGTATTGAAGATCAATCCCTCTTGACTCAACCCTTGTTGGAACTAGGGTGTTCTAAGCCAAAGAATAGCAGATCTTGGCAAAGAATTACCAGCTTCTGCCTTTATGCACAATTTCTACTAGTTTCTATTGAAGGTAGAGGTAACTTCCGGATTGCCCATGTACTAGAATGAGTTGAGAGTGGTCATAACCCTTTCCTTAACATCTTGGCTGAAATGATTGTCGACTTAGAGTCTGTCAAGCATACTCAACGCCTTCGAGGTAGCCCATTATTCCTTCATGTATGTACCCCTTATCTCACTTCTATGTTCCCTTCCATTGATCTTGACTAATTCACTTCTTAAACCAGATCTAGTTGAAGGAAAAGCTAGGCGTATTGATACCCCCAGCGAACCTACAACTTACAGACCTCGACAGTTTCAAGCTATAGGACATGTGCTATCCAAAGCTGAACGTGCTGCATTAGAGGTTTCTGGCAATTGGACTAACTTTCTCCTATCCAGGAATGAAGAGTTGATCTGTTGGCATTGTCCATAGTGGAAAATAAGCTTCGTTACTACCTCTGTGATAGACAACTGTGTACATATTGCTAGCTTTGGTACTGTCACCTTTTATACCCCATCCAGAGTAAATAGGCAGTATGGCAAGGCTCAAAGAATACTGTATCCTGCTCCATCGTTTACTCCTTATGTTGTTACTCCATTCTTCTTGAGGTAAATTCGTTCTCGCTAGGCTAGCAGATCTTTTGCAAGGAATCTGAGCTTCACACAAGGACCAACTACTGATGATGAATACAAGGCTTGGGTTGATCTGGTAAGTGCTACTGTTGGCTTGTTCATATTTTACAAATATGCATCTCATGGCATGGCTTTATAATGCAGGCTGAGCTATCTGATGATGAAGGCAATGCTACAAGCAATAGAAATAATGCAAAGAGAGCAAGAGAGGAAGAAAAGAAAGAAATGAACGCAAGTTTTGATAATATCAAGTGGCTAAAGAAACTAAAGAAGAATTAGGTCTCATAACCATTTCATTTGTTCATGTAATGTTTTAGCTTTTTAGTTATGCAGACACAAAATCAAGTACTATAAGAAAGTTTAACACTCTTATTTTGCAAAAGGTTCATTTTATTAATATTAGCACAATAAGCGTACTTTAGCTTTTACACTTGATATTACTGCTTACTTACTTTCTTCTCTTATTGCCTTAATTTTTGTCTAGACTACCTCTTTACGAGGTTTTCACCCTAGTAGGCCTCTTTGCCCTAATTTTTGCCTAGAACACCTTTTTACAAGGTTTTCATTCTAGCGGGCTCCCTTATTTTGCTTGAGCCGCCCAAATGGGTTTTCAACTCATCAGGATTTATTATTTTTCACATATTTTTCTAAAGATAGTATTTCTTAAGATGATCAATGTTTATGGGTTGCTCGAACTCGTTCCCTTCTAGATCTGAAATCTTCATAGCTCCCTTAGACATGATCTTCTTAACCAGATACGGGCCCTCCCAATTTGGCTTGAACTTTCCTTGAGGATCAAATGTAATGGGCCTGGCCTGTTTCAACACCCAATCTCCTTCTTTGATTGGCCTGACTCTGACTCCCTTATTGAAAGCCCTTGCTATTCTCTGCTGATACACTTGCATATGATGGAGAGCTTTCTTCCTCCTTTCCTCTAAAGACAATAGCTGCTTGTATCTTGCTTCAGCCCATTGTGCCTCAAGAATTTGAGCTTCTAGTACCACTCTCAGTGATTGAACTTGAGATTCAATTGTCATTACTGCTTCACCTCCACACACTAATGAATACAGCGTTTCCTGTTGCAATTCGTATAGTGGTGTTATAACCCATGATTGTAAAAGGTAGCTATCTGCCCAATCCTTGTAGGTCTTCACCATTTTGGCCATGATATTCTTGATAGTCTTGTTTGTTGCTTCAACTGCTCCGTTAGCTTGCGGCCTGTAGGGTGAGAACTTGTGATGCTCAATCCTTTCCTTTTCTAGCAGATCTACAGTTTCTCCCTAGAATTGCACACCATTATCTGAAATAATGTGAAGTGGCTTCCTAAACCGATTGATGAGCTTCTTATTGATGAATTCAGCCATACTCTTTGTTGTGACTGTAGGTAGTGAGATGGCTTCCACATACCTTGAAAAGTACTCAATAGCCACTATGATGTACTTATGACCATAAGAAGCTGTCGGCTTTATTTCTCCAATGATATCTATCCCCCAAGCTAAAAATGGCCAAGGAGATGTCAAATTGTGAAGCTTGGTTAGTGGCAAATGTATCTTATTCCCATACAACTAACACTCATGGCACTTTCTGACCAGGCTAATACAATCCCTATCCATTTTATCCCAGTAAAATCCCTGCCGGACTATCTTCTTTGCTAAAATGTGCTCGTACATGTGGGGTGCACATACCCCTGCATGAATCTCCTTCATGACTTCTTCCGCTTCATACTAGTCCAAACATCGAAGTAGCATTCCATTTAAAGCCCTCCTGTAGAGTATTCCCTCATGGTAAGTGTAACTTCTCAAGCTAATTCTTAAGGCATGTTTCTGCTTCCCATTAGCTCCTTCTGGATACTCCCTCTTCTCTAGGAATTTCAGGATCTCATAGAACCACGACTTCTCCTTTGGTCCATTCACAATCATTACATGTTCTCCTTGATAGTAGGGAATTCTGGCTCTACACATCACTAGAGGTTTCATAGCTACATTCTTAGGATTGTCCTACATGGATGCCAAAGTTGCCAAAGTGTCTGCCATCTGATTCTCCTCCCTTGGTAGGTGCACAAAGGTACAATTAGAAATACTGAGGGTGAGCATCTGAATGTACTCTGCATAAGGCTTCAGTTTCTCATCTTTTACCTCCCAATTTTCTAAAGCTTGGTTAATGATCAACATTGAATCTCCATACACTGTGAGGTTCTTGATACCTACTGAAATGGCTGCTTCCAACCTGAAAAGACATGCTTCATATTCAGCCATGTTATTAGTGACTTTGAAATCCAAATTCTTGGCCAAAGGAATACTTTCATCTTCAGGTGTGATTAAGATTGTCCCCACTCTAGCTCCTTTGTGGTTCACTGTCAAAGTACAACTTCCATCCATCTATCTCTATCAGATTAAGTGACTTATCTGGGAACTCATATTCCCATGTTTCTTGCCCTTCTAATGGATTAAGAGCCAGAAACTCTGATACTGCTCTCCCTTTAATAGTCTTCTTGGTCAAGTACTATATGTCAAACTCAATCAACAATACCAACCACTTGGCAAGTTTCCCTATCATTACTGGAGATTCATACAAATACCGTAGTGGATCAACTTTTGCCACAGCTTGAACCTTATAGGACTGGTAATAGTGCCTTAACTTTCACGTTGTCCATATTATTGCCAAGCAAGTCTTCTGAACAATGTCATATTTTTCTTCATAAGGTAACAGCTTCCTACTAAGGTAGTAGATAGCATGCTCTATTCCATCTTCATTTTCTTGAGCAATCATTGCTCCTATATCATCGTCTTCCAAGGCCAAGTATAGTATTAATGGTCTCCCTGCCCTAGGAGGCTGAAGAACAGGTGGATTCATTAAGTACTGCTTGATCATGTCAAATGCTTTCTAACATTGATCATCCCATTCACTCTTCTGACCCTTTCTTAGTAACTTGAAAATGGGCTCACAGATCGTAGTTAACCTGGAGATGAACCTGCTGATGTACTGAATCTTCCCCAAGAATCCTCTGACCTCTTTCTCAGTCTTCAGAACTGGCATGTCTTGAATTGCTTTTACCTTATCTGGATCCAGTTCAATCCCTTTCTGACTCACAATGTGTCCCAAGAGCTTTCCAAAAGTTACTCCGAAGATACATTTCTTTGGGTTGAGCCTAAGGTTGTACTTCTTAACTCGGGCTAAGAATCAGTCTAAAGCCTCAAAATGATCTTCCCCGGTTACTGACTTGACCATCATATCATCTACATAAACTTCGATCTCCTTGTGCATCATGTCATGAAATAAGGTTGTGGCCATCCTTTGGTAGGTTGGCCCCACATTCTTGAGTCCAAAAGGCATGACCTTGTAACAGTAAACACCCCACTATGTGATGAAGGTTGTCTTAATCTTGTCTACCAGTGCCATCATTATCTGGTTGTAGATAGAGAAGCCATCCATAAAGGAATACATGGCGCTTGTAGCTGCTCTATCAATCAGAACATCAATGTGAGGCAGGGGGAAATCATCCTTTGGCGATGCTTTCTTCAAATCCCTGTAGTCTACCCACATCATGACCCTTCCATCCTTCTTGGCAACTAGCCTTGATCTGTTTTTCAACTTCCTCTTTAATCAGCTTGGCCCATTCTGGTTTGAGTCTTCGAAGTTTCTATTTGACTGGCTTCTTGGTAGGATCTATAGGGATACGATGTTCGGCGATCGTCCTGTCAATACCTGGCATGTCATCATAGGTCCATGCAAATAAACCTTTTCTTTTATTTAATATTTTTTCAAAATTTTCTCTCTCATCAGTAGTAATATCAAATGCAAGAGTTATTTCCTTTGGTTGTTCTTTTGTGCCAATATTAATAGAATGTGTTTGCATAGAATTAATGCCAAAAATGCTTATGGTATGATCTTTGCAATGCACAGTGCCATCAAGTAAAACATCACACAAGTAAGCAAAATTGGTGTTCATATCATTGACCTTAGAACGAAAAATAGAATCATCCTCAAACAAGTCGGACGTTATTACAATAGTTTCATAAAATAAATCAACTAAAG
>CANYLF013050840.1:0-11668 GCA_948193215.1 Bocquillonia castaneifolia
CATCCGTCCATCTTTCTCTTTGTTTTATAATTGTATATGGCTTTCACACCTAGGAAAAATGTAAACAAATACAATATTGAAGTTCATTTTCGGTCAGATAACCAGAAAAACAAAAATAAGCATTATAAGTTAAGAATTAAACCTTGGGAGAGTAGTCATTCCCACAGGAAAATTGCTCCTTAAGTTGGGGACTAGTCACAACATGCAGGCCAGGATTCAGTGACATTCCATTGCCTGCTAAAAAGAACCGTATGATCGATTTCCTTCACAAAGACACAGCAGAATTATACAACATTTCCATTCAGTTCCAGCAAAATCACAAAAAAAAAAAAAAAAAAAAAATCTAATCACTAATGGATCAAAGACAATTAGCACTTCCAAATGTATGTACATAATGCTTAAATCACTCAGATTTCAGAAGATTGTATAATGTACAAAACAAAAATACAACACCCTCCTAAACTTACCTTAGTGTAACATGTTTAGATCTAAATTTTCAGTACTAGCGCTCAAAATGGTAGAAGATCTTATTTTCAAGTGATAAAAGAAAACAAATAAATAAATAAAACCCATAAATCTTTTAACAAAAAAAAAAAAGTGAATGCTTTACCTGAACAGCCATGGCAATATAGACCACTAATCCTCCTAGCATACAATAAGATCTCATCCTCTTAACAAACAAATGGTAATTCATTCAAAACCTTCAGCTACTACAAAGCTTTCCTCTAATTTCTTCCTTGCAAAGAGCATAACTTGACAATAAACTAGACTTAAAATTCTCAACTCGAAAAAGATATATACCTTTTTATACTCTACAATAATTATTCTCAAGGAACCAATCAAATAATTCACTCAAAAAAAAAGACCAATGCAACTATCATAGCATCATCTTATAATTCAATTATATATGATAACAAAACACAACACATATCCATATCGAATGTGGTCTCTTTGGATTCTCGATGAATCCATGTGTATATTATGAAAAATAATGTAATTAATTCTTAAAAGTAGTAGAAACAAAGCCATGAAAAAAGAAAACAAACCTGTTATAAAATGGAATGAGAGGCTGATTGAGGTTTGGTTGTTTGTAATCGCCACAATGAAGCATTCTTTCCAGTGTACAGATGGAGCGGTGGCAGAAGTCTTTCTCATGGGTAGGGCAGTGATTTATTTTTTAACTATTGGGTTGCAGTAGGGTGGGTTATTTTTTTGGCAGCATCAGCTATCCATCGTTGAAATTGTCCTTTTGTATTGCACTAGGCAGGAGAGAATTATGGGAGGGAATAAAAAGTTTTTGGTTCTAAAGACTTCAAGGTTATTTTAGTTCTTACAATCTTATATTATAAGCATTAATTACGGTATTTGTAAGTGTGGATGGCCACACATGTGGCCATGTGGAGTTATCCTTTTTTTAAGATGGTTTTTATGTACTCCATCCGTCCCATAATAATAGACAGTTTTTGACAAGCATATGGATTAAGAAATTTAGTAATTCAATATAAAAGTATTATTTTTCCTAACATGCCCTTGTTGGAACTTTAAAATGTTATTTATAAGTTGAGTGTTTTTAATTGAATTTGATATTTTCAATGTAATAAATAAGGGTATTTTAGGTTTTATATCGTTATATCTTAAAAACTACATATTATTTTGGGATAAAAAAATAGTAAAACTGCCTATTATTATGGGATGGAGGGAGTACTTATCTTAAATATTTGTTTTGGATATTAATATTATCTTTGTCATTTAATAAACTAAAAAATTATATACTAATAAATTAGAAAATGAAAACTTTATTTTTAGGAAGTTAAAAATAAAACAAGTAGTGATAATCCTGGGAAGTTAATTAACTACTAATTACTACTCCCTCCATTCAGATAAGGGTATCTCTTTGTGAAAAGCACACATATTAAGAAAATAATTAATTTGGTGTTTGATTTACTAATATGTCTCTATTAATTAAGAAAGAGAATATGAGTGTTAAGTTGAAATTTAACATTTATTTCATGGGTATATATGAAAAAATAACATTTATTATAGTCTTGAAATCTTAAATTGTTCTAAAATGACAATTAAATATGAACACTTTTTATTTCAAAAAGAGACATCTTTATCCGAACGGATGGAGGAGTAGTATTGATCTTTTGTTCTTTTTGGCAAGATCCACATTCAATTACTACTTAATTAATTACTTATTTGATGTTTCATTTATCATTGTATACGTTGTGCTTATCAGCGCTTAAGCTCTCATGCATTATATAGATCCTCCCGATCGGACAAGTTATCTTACATTCGGTTTGCTAGTGCAAACTACGTATATATAATAAACTACACGTGTGGGTGCTTGATAAATAAGCCCTCTGATAAATGGAGCCATAGTTTCTTGTACATATGTTTTTCTTATCCATGTATTAATTTGCGGATACTGTACTGTGTATATATATATATGTTAATTATAAAATTTTATAATCCCTTAAACTTGATGCCCATGCTTGTACTCTGAAGTTAATGTATCCAATGTATAAATGTGATTCTCCATATTATTTATGAACCGATAATTTTTTTTTAAAAAAAAAACTAAAGATGTATTTTTACCCTTAATTTTCATCATATTAAAATTGTTTTTAATCTATCAAATCCTTAAAATTTTCATGACATTTAAACAATTTTTTTCACGTTATCAATGCATGTAATTCCTCATTATCGTGCCTTTTTATTACATGTAAAGTTGACATTTGACAAAAAAAAATACTTACATATTATGAAAACTATAAGTTTAAGAGTTTGAAAAGTTAAAAGTAAAGTTCAGGTATAATTTGAAGAAAGAAAATATGTGTTTCGCAAAAAAAAAATTACATTGCTATGGTATTCACTACAAAAAAAATAGCTCATCTGCGACGGACATCTCCGTCGCAAATTCGTCGATTTCCATCGCAAATGTAATTTTGCGACGGAGAATGTCCATCTGCAAAAATCGTTACGTAGATATTTTGCGTCGGACATGTTGTGTCCGTAGCAGATATTGCAACAGAATCCACGACAGATATGTCTTCGTCACAAAAATGGTAAAAAAATTGGGACCGATTCTGCAACGTCCGTCGCAGAATCCGACGTAGATTTGGAAGAAAATTTTTTTAATGAATTATTGATTTTCGTTATACGATTTAACCCTGTTTCACCTGTTATGCAGTAATATTTACTAAAATGTATATAATAATCTGTAATCGAAAACTGAAACTGAATTTAATATAAATAAAGAATAATAAACGTTAAAATGTAAAGAATAGAAAATGAAGCCAAAAATTTTACTAAAAGTTGTACTCAAAGTAATAAAATGCTAATGGACTAAATGAAAAACCTAAGATACTAAAGGGATAGGAGGATCTAAAGCAGCTCCAAAGGTAGGAAGGTCCGATGCTCCATCTGAAGAATGTGCTGAAGCTGCTGCTGAGGTATAAGTGGGTGGATGGGATGTAGTAGGAGGTGCAGTATGTGGTGGGGCTCCCGTGTAAATGAAAGGCTGAGGGGGGACCTCAACCTTTAGGAAACTGATATTGGGGACTTGCACCACAGTCTGTCGCACCGCTGCAGTCAGAATGTCAACCTGCAGCTAAAAATGGTGGCCTATCGCTTGCACCACGTCCCTAGTGATATCAGCATGCAACTGCTGCCGGTCCGTACCAGACTGTTGCAACGTCGAGGGTCGCTGAGTCAACTTGGTCTGCATTGTGGCCTCTACGGCACTAACAAAGGCAGGATCAACCCTTAAATTATCAGTGGAGGATGGCGGTGGTGGTTGTTGCTGCAATGCTGATGCAAAAGCTGATGACGGAGCAGAAGAAGGAGCGCCATAGAACGAGTCTGCTGTCGACAGGGGCAGATCTACGTTATGTTGACCCCGGGTAATTGCCTGGTGTCGACGATGAAATTTATTGAGAGGGGTCCTATATTTGATTGGTGATGCCCGAGGCTGCAAGCAATTTTTGCCCAGGGTCGTAGATAATTTATACTCTAAGTTGATATAATTCATGTCTGGAGCAATAAACAATAGATACTCCTATAATATTGCTCGGGGTCAATTTTAATCCTTGACCCACCACTAGCTGTCGATCCAAGTCCATAGACCTGTGACCTCTTCATCCCATCAACTACCAGCCAGTAAAGCTCATCATCAGTCATTTCCTTCCCCTCCAACTCCGTCGCCTTCTTCAGCTCCATAAAACATTCCTACAATACTCCAAACTTATGAATTGATAGAATTAAAGTAATTGAAAGCATACAAGTTAGGAATAAAGTAAATTATAGCAAATGGTTGAGAAAGACTTGAGTTAAAGTAGGAATGACTTACATAGATCACCTCTGATCTCTAATCAACAAACCGCGTCCTATAATTGGGATCTAAGTGCATCTCCATGAAGACCCTAAATGTAGTAGGAGCCTCTCCCGTTTCAACCTCCTAAAACGTGATATTTCATTAGTTGCATCTTATTTACAAGTATTTAAAGAAATTAAACACATGGTTCATTTAAATATGATAAATTAATAACTTACTATAGCGGCAGCATGCTAAGCATATGATCAGCTCCCCCCATCAAGAAGGTACTGTACCTAGGCCAGCCGTCTCACTCAGCCTGTTCCTCTTTGTAGTAGAGGACCTGGTCTGATAAGTCTCCTTCGCCCACTCCTTCTCCCAAACCTTCAAGATCTCTACCTGGACGCAGGTCTTCTTGGGTCTCTGATGCCTTTGGTTGAAGAGGAAGTTGGAGAACCGGTTAGCTAATTGTCTTTCCCAGGTCTTCCTAAAATTAGGATCAAGCACCTCCCATTTCCAGTTTTTCTAAAGAGACAAATGGTCAGTATAAAACACATTTGATCTAAAGTAAGTGTAACTAATTATAATTGATTGAATATTACTGCAAACTCCTTAATGTAAATATCAATCTGCTCCTTTGTAAGTTTGCTCTAGGTGTAGCCTTCTTTGAACTGCTTTTTCTCGAAGCAGTCCTTAATAGCCCTAGATGTTTGCTGAGTAACGATCAATTTCAAGTGTTAAACAAGCGAGAATATAATAACGGGTAAACGAAAGGCAAATTTTAAATACACTAACAATTCTTTGGCGCCCAGCCAACAAAATTACTTCCCATCAGCAGGGGGAGCATCAGCTGAAGTATCCCCAGAAGATGGAGCAGAAGATAAAGATGGTGCAGAAGAACCTCAACCTCTACCTGCAGGTGGTCTAGCAGCACCTTGACTCCCTCAAGTCGATCAAGTCGCTCTAGACGTCCCTAGAGCTCCTAAAGGCAATCTAGGTCGATATGAAGGTCTAACATCTGAAGATAAAGGCAGAGTCGATGCTGAAGGTGAGGTCAATACTGGATGAGAAGGAGCAGTAGACACTGGAGGAGTAGGAGCAATAGATATCGGAGGAGTAGGAACAGTAGATACTGAAGGAGTATGAGCAGTAGATACTAGAGGACGGCCGGATGGTCTGAGTGGACTAGATGAAAATGATTGTGCTGTAGTAGAAGATGCAGATGAAGCAGTAAATCCATCACTAGGAGGGATGGAAATAGGAAGAGGTGCAAGAGTACCAGCTGCAGTCGCAATAGTCGCAACAATCAGCTCTGTCGGTGTACCAATTGACATCACCTCCTGGGAAGACTAATGGAATCGCACTAGTACTAATGGTGGCTACTAGCTGAGAAGTAGTGACCAACTCCTCCTCCTCATTAATAAGCTAGAGCCTCAATGTTTGTCGTGTATGTCTGACTGACGATGCATCAGCCCCTTTGCCTTTGCCTCTTCTCATACCTAAACAACATAAAAAAAATAATAAATAATACGTCAGTGAACATAAATAATAAATTATATGTTATAATGCATTGAATTATAAGTAACATCACAATGTGAAAGTCAAAATTGTTACATACATTTAATCAGAGTCATCTGCGAGAAGATCAAATATATCATTTATTTCTTCTTGATCATCATCTGTAGATGTCCCGTATTCAATCTCCACTTCTTCATCATTTGGATCAACATCAAGAATTTCCTTAAATTCCTTATCAGGGTCAACTAAATTAGGGCATTCATCATCTACTTCAACTTCTTCAACCCCATTTTCATCATTCGACTCTTCTTAGAATGGAGGTAAAATGACATCTGATGTCGAAAACTCAGGCATGTCAATATTACCCCTAGCTTTCACCTTACATACTGCCTCCCAATTTACCATATTATTGTTCTTACTTAGATATGTACGGAAATAAACTTGGGCTGCTTGGACTGCTAACACAAACGGTTCGTATTTGTGAAATCGCATTTGAGTGTTAACCTCAACAAGTTTATACTTCTTGTGAATAATCAATCCTCTTTTTAAAGTCGAATCATACCAATCGTAATTGAATAAAATAATTTTCTTAATTGATTCACCCAGGTACTCTAACTCAACTATCTCTTTCAATATGCCATAATAATCATTCTCGGAAGCACTATAGTTTGTCCCTTTAATACAAACACCACTATTAGACATACAAATCAATATGAAACTTGTACCCATTCACAATATAGCCATTATAAGTAGTGCATGTGTGATTGGACGATATGCTAAACTTATAATGTATTGATTTGAAACTTCGTTTCGAGGGTCAAGAACCTAAATTGAAAATGAATGTTTATAAGTTATACAAATATGCAAGGTACATTTACTAACACATGGATATATAGGGTAAGTGAAATTATATAATTTTGAAACCAGGCTAGAAATAGAGTATCAAGCTTCACATCAACCTCAGCATCTGAGATTTCAGGATTCATTGTGCGTAATGCTACAACATATATCCTATTCACTCCATATGAAGGTGTTAATAAAAAGTTTTGTACAAATATTGTATATTAAGTTGTATTATTTATATTTTAACTTCTTACTTCATATATTCATCCACATCCAGACAATTTAAAAGAACATAAGTATGTGCAGCTTGATACTCTTTATCCAACAGCAGCCTCCTATTTTTTTAACCAATGGGTCTACTAGGAGGCCGGAATATTGACAATCGATCCTCATCATCCTCATAATCATCCTCAACAGTAAGTCATTCTAACGAACTCACCGAGTGAGTGAACGTCCCTCGTGTTTGAAGTAAAAAGAAGTAAACTTGGCCGCTTCTTCCATTAAGCTATGCGTTCACAATTGAACCTTCAACTTGACTCTTTTTTTTTTTAACTTTTCTCTTAAGCTTTCCTAAGTATCTGTATGTAACAAAAAATGTTAAAATGAATGTTCACATGTGAGAGTACTCATTATGTAATTAGATTATAAGAATATTGATTACGTCTCAAATGGATACATCCATCTGTAATGGACAGGTCCAGCCAACATAGCCTCAAATGGTAGATGCACAGGTAGATGTTCCATGGAATCAAAGAAACTCGGGGGGGAATATACGTTCTAGTTTGCATTAAATTAAAGCAATATTTTCATTCAGTCAATCTAAGTCGGCCTCCAACGGAGATGTCTGAGTCAATTTCCTAAAAAATAAGCTCAACTCCGTAATAGGCTCCCAAATCTTATTAGGCAATAATTCCTTCAATGCAATTAGTAAAAGTCTTTACATAAATATATGATAGTAGTGACTCTTCATTCCAAACATTCTTAACCTATTTGCATAAACACATCTTCCCGAATTTGAAGCATAACCATCCGAAAACTTCAGTTTTCTCACCCAATCAAATACAAGCTGCTTCAATTCCTTATTTAGGACATAGGATGCTTTACGATACTTCCCCGTACATTAGGCCTATTACAATACTCATTCAACTCATCCCTAGACTTAGTAATGTCTTTCATCTTTCCCGGGATGTTCGTCACAGTGTTGAAGAGATTGTCAAATACATTCTTCTCAACGTGCATCATGTCAAGATTATGTCTGACAAGGTTTTTGCTCCAGTAAGGCGGATCTAAGAAAATACTCCGTTTGTTCCAACCAACCGTCCTCCTAACCACCCCATTCACCTTATCCGCATTAACCTTCGTTACCTTCTTCAAACCGATTGAATCCAACTCATTCAAAATCCAATCACCTTTTTTCACCCTCCTGAACCATTTACTAACTCATTTGTTCTTTCTGAAATCAGTAGTATTCCTCCGCCAATTATGGTCCCTTGGTAGGAATTTACGGTGGTTGTCAAACCACGATGTCTTCCCACTTCTGGTCAGACTGAAAGCATCTGAATCCTCCATACAATAATGACATGCTCGCTTCCAAGCCGTACTCCATCCTAACAGCATAGAATACGCAGGGAAGTCATTAATCATCCACATCAATGCAGCTCTTATAGTAAAATTCTGCTTCCTATCACAATCATAAGTCTGCACCCCCGTTTCCGACAACTGATTCAATTCCGCAATCAAAGGTTGAAGAAACACATCAATCCTTCCTTTCAGATTCCTCGGCCCCGGACACAGAACAGTAAGAAACATAAACTCATCTTTCATGCACATACCGAGAGGTAAATTATAAGACGTCACAATAACTAGCCACGAAGAGTACTGCTGTCCACTCTGTCCAAATGATTGGAATCCATCTGCACACAATCCCAACCTTACATTCTTAACTTCATTTGTAAATTCAGGAAATTCATTATCAAAGTATTTCCATACCGGGGAGTCCGATGGATGACACATCTTTCCATCTTCCTACAAATGTTTTGAATGCCAACGCATATTACCCGCAGTTGCCTTAGAGGCATACAACCTCTAGAATCTAGGAGTAATTGGGAAGTAATGCATCTTCTTATAAGTAATGCGTCTTTTCTTAAAAGACCCCTCTGTTACTGGCTTTTACCTCTCCTTTTTACATATTTTGCATGAGATAAGTTCATTATCCTCGCCCTAGTAAATCATGCAAAAATTCTCACAACAATCGATTACCTCAACCGGGAGGCCTAATCCCCGCACAAATTTCTTCGTTCTATAGAAATTCGGAGGCATCAAGTTGGGCTTAGGAATTATTTTTTGGATAAAGCTACTCCACTCATCATACTCTACCTCAGCCATCTGATACCAACACTTCAATTCCAACATCTTCATAGTAGCAGACGGTGTTGAATAATGCTCATTTCCAAGCCAAACCTCCTGCTCAGCAGATCACATCATTTCATAAAATCGCTATGCTTCAGGATTTGGATCCTCTTCAACATGGTCCTGATTAAAATGTTCTTCAGGCTGAAAAATATTTTGATACAACTCCGGCCCCGCGGCATCCATAACCATTCTCTGGTAAGCATTAACATTCTCATTCTGAAAACCTTCTCATTCATATCCATAGGGGGTATGAAGTTATACACTCTAGGTTCCACTTCACCATGAAAAGTACACACAGTGTAATTTGGAACAAACCCCTTCTTCACCAAATGTTGTTTCACAGTCTCAATATCCCGATATGATTTGTTGTGACATTTCACTAACCAACATGGACACTTTATCAATTCATCGCTCATACATTCTTGATGTCGCAGTGCAAACTATATAAATCTATGCAAAACCATATTCACCCAATCAACCGATATTATTCCATTCACAACCCGTCCCCTATACATCCAACTACGATCCTCACTCATTTCTTCTTCGACCTTTTTAACATAAAATAAATGACAAAATTAAGTTTGGTAATATTCAATTAACGAAACAAATGGTTGAGGCTTTGAATTAGTTTAATTATGAGAATAAAATGGTGTCAACTCATCGCACCATTTTCTTCTCATAATTAAACTAATTTGAAGCCTTAACCATTTTGAAGCCTTAACCATTTTGAAGCCTTAACCATTCAAACAACATTAATCATATTCAATTCACATTAATTGTCTTGTTGATAGATGCAATGCATCCTATAAACTCCACCTACCTGCTTATTAAAGCAAGCACTCAAAAGGTTTGGCCTTATCTCGTTCATGAAATTAACATCTATAACTCATCACGATATATGAAAATAAAAGAATATCGGGCAGCCTTCCGACGTGGTTCTCTAGATGCACAATTGATTATATATGCCAAATAATGTATAGAATCAAATAAATGATTCAAGCATTACTCAACATATATAAAAATATGCATCAGGAGAACAACTAACCATTATAAGGCACCCAAAATTCTAACTGTTCTCATATATTTCAACCGTGATAAATTAAATAAATGTCAATTTCACAAACTGTCCACTAGGATAATCCAATATCCTAGAATTTCATCTAAGATACTAGACGAGAATTCTACAGTTTCCCTACATGATCGAGTTTAAATGATCTGTAACAGTCATTTTAACTTTAACTTCAACGTTTGTTATAAAATTTTACTTCAATTAGATTGAATTACGTTATCAATCAACGCATTTACAATGCAATCGATTTAGATTTACAATAGTTATTGAAATATAGAGAACTCGGTTGTAAGGACGATGCAAACCGAGTAATCTATTCAATCAGTGCAAGGAAGATGCACACAAATCGGATTAACGGTTCAATTGACTTTATTTTGTTGCAAGGAAGATGCAAACGAATATCTCAAATTTTTATAAACTTTTATATTTAATTTTAATTTAGTGTACTTTATAATCAGGATATTTCGATGCAAGGAGGATGCAATCAAAATACAAATTGATTGTAGTTCTTTTTATTTCACCTGTAGTCCCTAACCTAATTTAAAACTAACATAAAATCTACCAAAATTTTGACAAAGTCTCCCCTATATCTAGATCTATCTCCCCAATAATTGGGGCCATTCCTGCAAAAGAAATACACTTCTATACTTTTCTCACAATGTTAGGCCTATCATAAATTACACAAACTCCATCATCACAAATTTCACAAACATAATCTACCAGCATATGCATAATTACCAACCTAAATCTACCACAACATGCATATTGAAGAACCTAATTAAATTTACCACCACATGCATATTCAAAAATCTAAATGTGCTAAAAAATGCACTAATTTCATTCAATTTCTTTAAACATTATTTATAAATAATTAAAAAAAAGTTAGACACCTTACTTGATTAAATGCAAGTGGCCAAGTAAAAGAAACAAGCTCCAACCTCCAACCACGAACTAGATATAAATCAAAAACCTATATACAAATATATTCAATAAGTTCATCACATTACTTAAAAAAAATATTAATTAACATGAAAAAAATTAACAAGTTTATAAATCACTAAAAAAACTTACTTGAACAAGCCGAAGGAAAAAAAAACAAACTTCAAGCTCCAAACCAACTTCAAACTCAAAAATAACTTCAACCTCCAAAGCAAAACAAAATATTATTAATATTAATTCCATTCAATTACTTAATTTCAACTATAAAATACATATATTCAACCTAAACATGATTAACTTTACCTAAAAATAAATTTAGGTCACCTAAAAATTATATTTCACATATAAATTAAATTTAATGCATTTTATTATTTTTATATTAAAAAATATTAAAACAAAAAAATTTTGTGAATAATGTCCATCCAATTAACTCATTTAAACTATAAATTAAATATATTGAACCTACACATTATTAATTCAAACACAATATAAAATTTAATTAACCTACAATTAAAATAAAATATAAAATTAATTATCAATTTAACCTAAAAATTCATATTCAACAATCAAAA
>CANYLF013051375.1:0-10163 GCA_948193215.1 Bocquillonia castaneifolia
TGATTTTTGCAACTTCTAGGGTAATAGAATTTCCAGATTACTGACCCAGTATGCAATGTTAAAGAAGTGCAGAATCTGAAGCATATATCCATTTTAATATAGAGGTTGCTTTTTTCAGACCCAAATAAATGGTTCCAAGAATTATGCATCATATTATCCTCTGTACTGAAAAAAAAATACTAAAACAGATTTTGTTCAATATCATCAGACAGAGACTGTCAACCTGCAGAGGATATGCTAATCAAACATCATAAATAGCAGAATGCAGTGAATATATTATTGAGGCTTCAACTCATTGCATTGCAGGACAATTATGATGGTTACCATGGTTTTTCCACTGAAAGAGGTTAGATTAGTAGACATTTTATTGTCAGACATTAGAATCCTAGTCATCCCAAATGATTTCAACTATTGAACTTCATCAGCCAGGACTAAGAATTCTTCCGGTGACCAGTTTTCAGTCATTCAAGTCAAGCAATTAATGGGAAAATCCACAAAAGTAAATAAGAAAAGTAAATAAGATGGTGCCATTTTATGGCTATTTAGTGGTCAACTGTTCTACCTCCAAGTATAATCTATTCAGTAAACATCAAAAGAAAGACCACTATTTCTTATGCCTTTCAAGAAACAATACTGGAGGATTAGCTGAACACAATGTATCTTGTTATAATTCTTACCCCCCAATTCCAGTTATTTACACTTGCTACTGCCCCAATTTATCTTCTTTAGCCATCACAAACTCCGGACAAGACAAATGGTCTGAAGAAATATTTCAATTATATCAGGAAAATCACCAACGGAGAAGAAGCACGGGTAACATTAGGGGCAAATAAAGGCCAATAGATAAAATAATAGGAAATATTTAACCTGTGATTGAGGTCCTGTGGCTTTAAAGGTTAACAGCATCCTCCATTTCTAGGCTCTGCATAGCCTACATGGTTTCCTCCTCCTTGTAAAACCACTGTCTTACCATTTCCCATCAAGGGAGCATCCTGCTTGTTGAATTCGTTAGACATAACCTTCCGACTTAAAATATCGTAAATCTCTCTAACAACTGTCTGAAAGGCAGCAGTCACATTGGAGGAATCAAGGGCTGAAGTTTCAATGAAAAATAAACCTTGTGCCTCAGCCAAAGCCTTGCCTTCAGCAGTGGTTACCTCTCTGGCATCCGTTAGATCAGACTTATTACCAACAAGTGTTGTTACTACATTCATGTCAGAGTGGGCTGTCCAATCACAAATGACAAATTAATCATCTGTTCATTGTACTTGGGAAAGACAAATAGAAAGTCACTCTAGATTGAATCACTTGCGATGACAAACTAATCTATCAAGAGGAAATAAAATCGCAAGCAAAAAATGGAAGCAAAAAAAAGCAAGCTCTAAAACAAGAAACATCTATGCAGGGTGCATGAAGGTTTCTAGAGAATAATACTACACTACTCTAGTAACAATTCAATATCAGGGCCTATGACATGAATGGCTGTCATGCACTGCAACATCATCTGACAAAAAATATTACTTTGGAGCCATATTCTGTATAAAGGTGATTTCAGCACATTCTCCATAGCGGCAATCATCACCAGGGTTCCAATATATTGAAAGATTTCTGTCAAGTAACAAACCATGCTACAAAATTCTTTTAATATGAATGATAAAATACCATGCAAGGAACTTGAGCAAAAATGAGCGACATCCCTGCCTTTAATTGAATTTTTCCTCCTAAAAAGGGGGTAATTTGATACTCTGATTCATAAAATTGTTATGCATCAAATTAATTTGCTGACATATACAGGTTCTATTAGGCTTCAATTATTGCAGATTAATCATTTAATTGACCACTACTGGTGAGACAATTCATGAAAGGATCATTCAAACAAAATATGGTGAAGAGAAAAAAAAGGCTGAAAATTTGAGTGAAGGAAGGCAATGTAATTTATCTTACTGTGAAGCTCATTAAGCCATTTGCCAACACTGTCAAACGTCTGTCGCCTACTTATGTCATAGACCAGGAGAGCTCCTACAGCACCCCTATAGTATGCAGATGTGACAGCCCTAAACCGCTCTTGACCTGCTGTGTCCCATATCTGTGCTTTAACTTCCTTTCCATTAATATGCATCTTTTGGGTTTGGAACTCTACTCCTATAGTTGACTTTGAGTTCGGATAAAATTCATCTCTCGCAAATCTTGCAAGCAAATTGGATTTGCCAACCGCTGAATCACCAATTAGAACAATTTTAAAGAGATAATCCTCAGTTTTTTCCTCAGAATAAACATCCATCTTCTAACCACCCGTCACCAAAATTGCCACTCTATAACAGGATGATAACCATGCCCAGCCCAGTATGTTATTGATGTTTACAAGGCTAATATTCCCCTAAGAGGACCCAATAACTAGAATGTGTGGAAAGGAAACTTGATAGAGAGGGAAGGTATAGAGGAAAGAAGCTGCACTTTAATAAAGATTTTGAGGAAAAGAAACAAATACAGGAGATGCCTATCTTCTTGAGTTAAAATTTGAGGCACAAGAAAAGAATAGAAACTTCCATGTGAACCCTTTGTTCCTGGGAAGCCTAGTACCACCTCTTGGTCACCTTTATTATGTAGAAACTATTAAGGCCTTTCAAGACAGATCAACAATCCTGCAATGTCAAGAAAACATCAGGACAAAGAAACTATTTGTCTATATCAAAGCTTAAATGCTCAATCTTTGTTCTGGATTATCAGAAATAACGTCAATGCTCATGTAAAAGAATTAATTAGATGTATTATCTCAGATGGACAATAAATGGAGTAATCATCAAGTAATCAAGTTTACTTGCATTCAGAAGTTTAGACACTCAAAAGCAAAGTATCATCCTCAATTTTTTCAATGAATGAATATTGCGCATTTCTGCACATGTACATCTCTACATGCTTGAACACCTTTGGAGACCAATCATAGGAAGTGAGTGTTACCTGAAATCCCTTAAGCCTTACAGGCTTCGTCTAACTTTTCCTGCTTCACCTCCTATTCTGCTTGATACATCCAAGAACCCTGAGAATACAAGACAGTGATCAGATCCTTCTCATAGAAAACAACGGTACACGGTGATCTTCCTACGCAATAAAATCTACATCACAACAATCAGAAACTAGATACAAAATTCCATCAAAGTTCCCTCACATATTCGTTCATTCGAAAAAAAAAAAAAACCCTGTCAGTCTCAATGATCATTAATAAATAAAAGACCCAATACAAAATTGTACAGTGATGTCTAATAAACACAATGTACCTCAGCTTTTGCTAGACGTCTCTAATAACCTTATTAGAACAATGATTTGTTACTTATGAACTACAAACTCGCATCCCAACCAAAGACACAGAAAAGCATAATCATAACAAAAGCATAAACTAAAAAAACAAAAGAATAGAGCTGGCATATATATATAGTTCATATTTTGAAAGCAAATGAGACAAGACAAAGCTTACCTAATATGAAACTCCAAATTGAAGAGAACATAAACCCGGATTTTACTGCAAATGGCATCAAAACCAGAAGACCAACAACAAACCACAAGGTGGCAATGTCCTGCCAAGCCGCAACAAGTTATTAAAAGGGTCAAAAAGGAAAATGATTATGTTGTTTCTTTTATTACAACAAAATTAATCGAAGTCATATAATAATTAATATAAATACTTCACTGTTAGAAAAATGAAAAATTTGACCTGACTTACTTGGACAAAAAAATAAATACAAACAGTCAACATTTCGGTGCAAAGTAACACTTTAAAGTCAGCAAAAGCCAAATCTTAATCAAATTTATGCTCTCTAAAGACAAACACATTTCTCATTATTATTCACTTAATACTCGGATAATAATAATTACAAAATCACACGTCCCCATTTTCATATACAAGTAAGCAAAACAAAAAATTGGCAAATGGGTGTTTCATTAAAATAAAGAACCCTATATAAATTCATAAAATCAGCTGAATTTTACATTTGAAAAAAGGAAGCAATAAAAAGAAATAAAGAGAGTACCGTTTGTTGATGGTATGGTCTGATATTGGAGAAGCTAAGAGTAGAGATGGAAAATGGAAGCAAGCATTAAGAAATGGGATCTGATAATTGAAATTGAGAAATAATATAAGAATGCAAGTGGGGAGGTTTCATAAATTAAATTAAAGAAAAAGGGTTTGTCTCAAATCAGAAATTTAAAATGGTTTGAATTTTATTTAAATATTTTATTTCTAATTTCTAAATGTTCTTCGTTTGTTTTGTGGGTTGGAGAAGAGGAATTAAAGAAGAAGAAGAAGAGAAGACGGGACCATACGACAGAGAGAGAGAGAGAAGGCATTGAATTGATTCAGTTTCTGACTTTGGCCGTTGGGATGCATTAAATGGCTTAATGGGCTCTGTTTACGTATTTTGGATCAATTAGTGGACCATCTCAGTAGTCATTACCACCACCTCCACTTCCACCACTTTTATGATTGATGTCAACGTAACTTGTGAGAGATTCACAACAGATTTGAATTTCGATTCCATTGTGATCCTGTTAAGTTCAATGTGAGAGTAATTGGGGCAGTAATACACCTGCCAATTTTTGGCACTACATGAATAATACCACGATACGAAGTTAAATGGGTTTGAATGTAGTGTAAATGTTGTTCGGATTATAAATGAGCTCATCCGTTTATGATAGGCTATTCTATATTTAAATCGTAAAACACTCTTGGCCTGTTTAGATATGATTAATTATGTTTTATTAAATAGGTTATTGTTTTAACTTGTTTAACACAATTCATATCATCTAATTAAAATTCATTTAAATTGTATATCTACCTTTATAACCAATCATATATAATAAAAACTTAATTAATGAATATTTGATAAATTAATAATATTGATAAATAATAATTTCTTTCAGTCCAAATTCATGCTAACATACTGAAAAAAATATTTGATAAATTAATAACTTTTATAAAATAATATATTTATCGGTCTTGATGGATGCGATCCAAAATCACCAAATGACTAAACTATCTAGTCACTTTACACAAGTCAACTGGGGACCACTTAACAATAACCCAACACGTGGTCACCCACCATTGGTCTGACCCACTGATGTGATCTCTCAATTGCCCTATAAAATACAATCAGACATAAGTAAATGCCTAGATTCTTATTACATGTAGACTCTATATAACCATGTCATTTGGCCACTAACGTAAGCATTAGAGTGATTTAAGAGACTCCTAGTCCTGTCATGATTGCTATCCACTAATACTTACAAGATTAGACCATCACCCAGGAGACATTCAACTCTAACCAAGGACCGACTCAGTAGTTATACTTGAAGCCGAACTCTCATATTATAACTCGTCCCATGCTGATTCTATCATTTGACGCCGTTTGTGTGAATGACTTCAATCTTCAAACAATTTTATGGCAGAACCTTTAGATTAGATGGTTGAATCAGATAATGAAAGTTCCCACCCAATCATTAAAATTGACAATCGCTTAAAACAAAAAGAGGCGCACGTTGGCACCTCCTGAAACCCCATCCTACCAAATCCCCACGTCATTTCTTTTTCTAGAAAAATGCCGACACCAATCCCATTAGCAACAGCACCTCTCACCGAGCATAGAAACCCTCCAGTAACTTAACAATGCAATGATGGCTTTCAACCAACAAATTTAGATGGTGATGACACATGCTATCTATGTTAACCAAACACATGTTCACAATACTCCCCAAAACCCCAATACAACACAAGTCCTAGCCACTATAAGTAACCAAACTCCATAAGGAAATCCAACTCAAGCCAAAGGATCTTCTAAAGCCCCAAAGAAAAAAAAAACTAATAGAGACCTCAGGACAAAAAGGTAGAGAAAAAAAATTATCAATTCACGAAACTCAGGCTTCCAGTATCCCCAGACTGAAAGATGCCCAAAGCAAAATCGAGAAACCCAAAAATCAAACGCTGCAGAAATCTAAACCTAAAACTATTGTCTCTAAACCCTTGAAGTCCTAACAAAGTGGCATCCGCCAAGATGAAGAGGCCATGAAGGTAATAATGGCCAACAAAATCACAACCCACCCTACCTTTTGAGATCAAACACTCTCCATTCTCAATTGAAAATCCTAGCCAGTCCACTCATAAAACATATCAAGACATAATAGATCTCAACCTTTCAATGAAGCATCCGCACCAATAAGTTTGAAATCATTGCCCAAAGATCAAACTTGATGTTTGCCAAAGAAATGGAACTATCACCCTTAATTATATTGAACAAAGATCAATAGCTATAACTAGATGAATGTTCAAACAATCTTAAAAACTACACAAATTTACTTTATTATTTAAATAAGGTAGAAGTGAAACTAAACTAATCAACTTAATTTAATTTTAAGAAAATCAATAAGGAACACTGTGGACAGTAGGGAGTGCCCGCGGAGGCGTCCAATGGTAATGGTGAGCTGACTCACTTTTTGGGATTTAGATTTTGTGAAAAAGATGTGGAGTCGCCACCCGAATTGCATTAGGATCATCTAGTGATAAACAAACAGGTCGATTCCTTTGGAATACCTATCCATCATCACTCCAGATGATTTTTGGGTTTGGAATAAGTATTCCATACAAAGGAAATTTCCCATTTAACTGATTAATAAGGTTATTATTTCCGATAGAAAATAAACAATTTAAAGCAATAAATCACTCAAAAAATAATATGGCATTGGAATAGAATGAATGATCGTTTCTAATATTGTTTCTAGCCAGTTTTATTTCTCTGCTTTAGATCTGCTTAATTAGCCCTAACTAGATTGAGTATTATTTGTTGTAATGGTGAGTTTCTATTTATTTTAGTAACTTTTACCAGATTGATTATTTCCTTATTTATTTACATATTGTACATCCATAGTCAGTTTCTAATAGATTTTACATTATTTATAGATTAATTTTTGCACATCAATTAATCATAAGTTACCTAGAATAATAAAATGGCAGGAATACACATACACCCTAAGAAAAAGGAAAAAGGAAATGATTTTCTACCAATTTTAGTCTATTTATTTACCGGGTTTTTTTAATTAAGTTCATTAATTAATCTAGCATTTATTTAAGGTGATTTGACATAAAAATAAATAGGGTTTAGAGAGTTTACCTATCAGCTGGTCGGTTCTTTGGAGAAGAACCGATTGGTTGATCTCAAAGCTTCAATGAACCGATATCTTTAAATCCCCTCCTTCATGTTGATCCTCTCTTTGAAGAATCGATCGAACCTTTGACAAGGCCTAGGCCCAAAGATATTCGAAAATATAGTTTTGGTACCACCAATCAATCAACCGATCAGGAACTCAATCAATCGATCAATTTATTGATGACTCGAAGAAATGTTGTTGAAGCACCGTCCGATTCTGTAATGAGGGGACTAAAACTTTGGAGCTTGATGTCATCTTGTTTATTACAAATTTTCCTAAACTAAACATACAAGATTACAAACAAAGGCCTAAAGAAGCTTTAGGAATCCTAAGGTGGATAAAAAAGCAAGCTTTGATGGTTCTTCAACCCTATGAACTCAAAATATGTTTTAATCCATATCTTGAGTTATGGTGGTCCAATCTCCAGTCTGTTTGCTCCAGCAACATCTCTTCATCGTTGGAAAGACATTGGTATGATTAGAAAGTAAAACAGAGTTAGTTGGAAATTAACTTAAAAACTTACAGTAACGTAAAGAAAATAAAATAAAATATGGAATATGCTTATTCTGATGAATGGATGCTTCATGGATGGTAGGTTGCTCTCAGAGTTGACGATCATTACCGCTTTTGGTAGAAATGAGCTTTAAAATTAAAGAAGTTTTCTCGTCCAAAAACTTTAAGAAATGAATTTTATAAATGAACAAAGCTTCTGTAACTTGTTTTCTCCTCTATTCTGTGTGTGTTCATTGTATCTTTCTTTGTTAAAACCCATGGTATTTATAGGGGAAGAAAAGAATCTTTTGGCAACTTGCCAAGTTGCTATGTATCCATAGGTCGACGTAGGCCTGTCACCTTCTGAATACATGCATTCTGCCCTAAATTATGCCATTTAAAGCAAAGAACCAATCAGTTCTTTGATGAACAACCGATCGAACTTTCACTAAAGAACAGTTCGAATCTTTATTTTGTCCAAATGGGCTTTGTCCAATTTAGTCCCAATCCAGCGGTCAAAAGGTTTGAACGATTCATCAAAGGACTGACCAAATCTTTGATGGCCAGATGAAACCATTTTGAAAGATTTTAAAACCATTTTAATTTCTCAGCTCAATTGTAAGGGAAATTGGGTGTCAGAGTGGTCCATTCTGGACCGTATTCATCATCGGGCCTCCGAATCGCTTCCACAAACCTATATCCAAAAATCAGGTGTCTAAAAACACCTTAATTAAAAGAATATGCAACGCATAGAAGTTTTATTCAGAAATCAACTCTTGGACGAATGGCCTTACATTGCCTTATATAGAGTTTTAAAAATTCCTAAAACCCTAAATAAGGAAATTCGTCACCCCACTTTTGTACAACTCTAAAAAGGATTTTGTTTACTTTAAAGGTAAGAAATCCTAAGTAAAACAAGAATACTTTTAAAAGTAATAAAAAAAAACCTAAGTAATTAAGGAAAACCTAGAAAGATAAGGAAAATAATTAAACATAACAAAAACAACTCCTAACTCAATATAAGGAGTTCATGCCAAAGCTTGCTTGGACTCCAAGAGTTGCCACCTTGACATTTTGACCTTTTGACTTTTTGACCATTGACTTCTTAGGTTAACTTTGACTTTGACCATGTTAACTTTGACTTTAGCATTTGTTTATCCTTGTTTGAATGCTATCAACTTCACCATCTTCGATACATTGTCTAAAAAAACATCATTACAAGTCTTACTTAAAATATGCTCCATGAAAGAATTCAAAGTTTGTTTGAACTTATTTGTCCTAGCTCAAGTCATAGGTCCTTCATAGCCAATGGATGCTAGCTTCATAACTTAGTCACATCAAGACATCAAATATTGACTCAAGTACCAAATACCCAGAAACACACACCACCAAATTTTTCAACCATATGCAGCTATAAAGTGCACTAGATAAGCTACTCTTCAAAGTCTTTTCTGCCACTCTAGTCATCACGACCCAAAAATGGTTTAGTAAGTTAGAACCCGGCTCCATAACAAGTTGGAAGGACCTATCCAGCAAGTTCATTCTTAGGTTTTTCCCTGATATCCCACCAAAGAGAAGCTCGGAAGAGCTATATCACTACAAGTAGAAGGATAGGGAATCCCTCCAAGGTTTAATAACAAGGTGACAAAAATTGAGAATCCCAATTTAAATAGCCATAAAGGCTCTAAAGAGGGGGAACAATTATGGGCCAAGTGATTAAGAAAAAGGCCCCTAAAACTATTAGGAGCTCATAATCCTTACCAAAAAATGTGTAAGTGTTGATGATGGAAGAAGGTACAAGAGAAAAGATAAGGAAAGTGTTGAGGCATAAGAAAAGAAGTTGAAGAAGGAAGGTAAGCTAAAGTACTAATTTAACACTAGACAATACCGCACAGAAACCAACATAATTATACAACTTAATATGCTTTTGGCTGCAGACTCTATTACCTCCACCACAAAAGAAGAGAAGAAAACTTTACACCTTTCACTAAACCCCAATTTAATGAACTCATGAGAATAAAAAGAAAACAAAACACCCTACTAAGAACCCAAGTCAATGAACCCATATTGACCAAAGAATCTGAACAAGTACTACCTAATACCATGAAGACAACGATCATAACACTGATGACTACTGGGATCTGAAGGTAGAAATTAAAAGAAAATCCAAATAAATATAGTTGTTGTTACAATTAAAAATGTTTAAGGGGTTGTCCTTAAAATTTCTCCACCATTAATAGAGCTTTGTTATTGGTCACAATTCAAATTGTAAGCTCCTTAGATTGGCAAATTTATTATGTTAAATATGTTAAAGTGATGGACGATCTTAATGCTTTGACAGACCAAGGAATCTTGCTACGACATCAACATTACAAATCTTGAATGTCTCCATGCTTCTTGTTCTCTTAATCACTCTTTGTATAATAAGGTTATAAATGACTTTTCAATAAAAAGTAAGATATTTAATGCTACAATTTGTG
>CANYLF013051795.1:0-14311 GCA_948193215.1 Bocquillonia castaneifolia
TTCATTGTCAGGATCAAAATCTCCTACTATTAGTGCAGCGACTTCAGACGCAGAAGGCAAGTTATATTGACGCCCATCACATTGTCTTTTACAAATCAATTTCAACTTCAAATCTAGCACATTAGAAGTCTGTAGCATATCTCTTGCAAAACAGAAAGATTAGACTAAGGCATTATTATCATTTAACATCGTAAGTAATCCTTCAATTATTTTCACATCAAGACTACTCAATTTCTTATTAGAGCTCATAGCTTCAATCCTATTGTGAATTTCATTATCCATGTCATAAATATAGAGCTGCGAAAATTTTGTAGTAATTTACTCCTCCTTTACAATAAGACATTTTTGGATAAACACATCGATTAAGAAAGTTAATAATTCAATATAAAATTATTGTTTTTTCTAAAATGCTCTTATCGGAACTATAAAATGTTATTTATAAATTACGTGTTTTCAATTGAAATCAATAATTCAATGCAATAAATAAAATTATTTTAGACTTTATATCTTAAAAATGACTACTACCAATTATATTTATTGGGACACTAAAATTAGAGAAAATGACTATTATTTTAAGATGGAGTGAGTAATTTTTTTTTAGGAGTACTATAACCTCTATGGATACAGTATAAAAATAGGACAAAAGTGAAAAAATGGCATTATAAATGGCCAATATTTTGACACAAACCGTTGAAGGTTGGTACAGATGGTAAGTCCTTTTGGTTTTAAAGAGAGGTCTCGAGTTCGAGCTTCGTCTTCGCTGGAAGAGGGCAATGAGCTCAAATAGGCCATAACCAGATGCCAATTCACTCACAGTGAATTAGTCTGGGTCGAAAGGGCTTGGAATACCAATGATGTAATAACTATTAAAAAAAAAACATTTTGACACAATCCGAGTGCTTCTCGACAGCTAATTTCTTCCTTGTTTGCATTGCCTTCTCTCTCGTCGCCTCAAAATAATATTCAGATTTTCACAACCAAAAAGATAATTACACCCGGATTTCAGAATCCAATTTTCTGATTTCGATCACCAAAACAATCCTTTTCTATACATCCGTTGATGAAAAATAATTGATAATGCTAACCAATTTTCGCAATAAATCTATCAAATAGGGACTATTTTCTTTCTTTGTCCCAACTATTTCCAAAAATTTTCATAATTTCTAACTAAATGTACAATTCTTTAAATGGAACAAAAAACTCGACTATTTAAAACACCGCTACATGTCTTCTATAACCAAAAAAAATAAATAAATAAAAACTCTATTTTGATCAAAATGCATTTTCTTCACTTCAATCTCCATTTCATAACCCTTCTCTTTGCTTTTTTCTATACATGCAATTGCATTAGGAACATGAATTACGTAGAAAAAGGGATAATTTCAAGAAAAATAATAGTTGATCAAAGAGGCCAAGGGGATTTCACTAGTGTACAAAAAGCTATCGACTCTGTTCCTCCAAATAATAATTTATGGATTCATATCTATGTAAAAGCTGGCTTTTACAAGTACGTGCATGGCTCTAATTAACTATATATTTTAAACATAATTATTAGTAGAATAGAAGAAAACTTATACTATAAATTAATTTTCATGCAAGTTCTAATTAATTAATTAATATGTATTTATACATTAATTATTTGCAGTGAAAAAGTAATCATCCCTCAAGACAAGCCCTTCATTATTCTTCAAGGAGAGAGCAGAAGAATAACAGTTATTCAATGGAATGAAGCAGGAAACTCTATGCTCAGCGCTACATTCATATTGAAGGCAGATAATTTTATGGCGATTGATATATCATTTAGGGTAATAAAGCATATAAACATATTGTAATTTAGAGCTAACTTTTTTCTTTTACTTCATTAACTGAACACTAGTCTAGGATCAAGATGTATAGTACCCTTTAGCTTAGAATCATGCACAATGTCAAAGTCATATTTATATACCACTAGCCTTTCCGTCCATGAGTTTTGAGTTCGAACCTCCACTTCTCTTACTGCTAAAAAAAGGTAAAAGAGGATAGGCTAGGTATTCCTAGCAGCCCCTGACAAGGATTTTCTGACTCCGTGACTATATGTATATTTCTTTGGAGACTTAGATTATTTTTTTCATTTTTTTCTGTCAGAACACGTATAATCTAGTTATACCCCGAGATCCAAATGGAAACCAGATTTTGTGGGCACCGGCTGCTACAATAACAGCAGACAAGGCAAGTTTTTATGGTTGTGGATTTGCTGGAGTGCAAGACACTTTAACAGATATCCATGGTCGTCACTATTTTAATACATGCTATATTGAAGGTGCAATTGATTTCATTTGGGGTGCAGGCCAATCAGTATATGAGGTCAGCATTATTAATCAATAATGTTATTTTTTTTTCCTTCTCTTCTGTGTAGAATAGAAGTATATATATACACACACATGCATCACTATTAATTATTACACTATTTGGAGTATATGCTTAATTAATATTATGATTAATTTTGTGCAGAAATGTGTTATAAATGCATCGACAGGAATTCTAAATGGAACGGCTGGTTTTATTACAGCTCAAGGTCGGGAAAATCTACATGATACTAATGGTTATGTGTTCTTGGGTTGTGATATTTGTGCTACTGGTCCTGTTTATCTTGGAAGAGCTTATAGAGAATGCTCAAGGGTTATTTTTAAGAGAACTAACATGCCTCCTTCTATCGTGCCTCAAGGGTGGCAACCATGGAAGTATAGTGGACATGAGTAAGATTTCTGCCCTAACTAATTAATTAATTAATATCGCCATTTACACATAAAGAATTTTGACTTACATTATTTTTTTCTACAGTTTTTTTTTTTAAAAAAAAAATGGAAATTATTAGCTTTAGAATTTGAATTCTATTGTTTTTTTCCTTTTAATTTTCTAACTTTGTGGTTTGATTTTTTTTAGGGATAAAATTACATATTCAGAGATATCCTGCACTGGACCAGGTTCTGATAGGTCTCAGAGAGTAAAATGGGAGAAAACATTACCGCCTAATGAATTAAGTCAACTTGTAAATGTTAATAGGTTCATAAATGAAGATGGATGGATTGAGGCACAACCCAGCATTTCATGATCTTCTTATAAGAGATTTGTTTTTCTTGTACCCAAATGTTTGTTGTATGTATGTTAATCAAGAAATTATTTCATTAAACAGTGATTCCAACTCATCCGTTCATTACATGTTGAGTGAATGATTCATATATATATTCGATCTCTCTCCTCACATATCATGTAGCAAGTAATTATGTTTTACCCCCTATATTTTATCATAATATACTGATTGTTTCCTCATATTTGAAAAATACATTTTTTACCTTTTGTATTTTATTTTTATTATACTGATTGCCCCTTTCTATACACTTTTAGTTATTTTTTATTATTTTATATTAAATTAAAAAGAATAACTCATAATTAATAATAAAATATAATACTATAATGATAAAAACATCCAAATTAGTATCTAAATATATTTTATTATAAATAAAAATGCTAATGAATGTTTTTATCATTAGAGTTTAAAAGTATTTATATTTATACTAAAAAATATATTTAGACATTAATTTGTATATTTTTGTTATTATAATATCATATTTTAATATTTTTTTATGATTTTGTGCTTATATTTTAATAAAAAAATTATTAAAATTGTATAAAAAGGGGCAATGAGTATAATAAAAATAAAATATAAGGGGTAAAAAATATATTTTTCAAACGTGAGGGGGCAATTAGTGTATTGGGTAAAATGCTGGGGGCAAATCGTAATTACCCCTTTTTTATAACTATATTTTGATGTATATTAATTAAGGTCTAATTACTAAAAAATATCCAATTTTTTGACTTTTAACAATTATACCACAAACTTTCAATAATTACATAGTAAATACTAATCTATCAATTCTTTTTTGAAAGTACACTCTGTAGGTAAAAAAATGATTGTGTGACTCACCGTAGTAATTTTTTTAAAGAAAAATAAAAAAAATTAATTAAGGGTGAGTATTCGATTTTCAGTTCGGTTGTTTCTAGGGGTGTGCATTCGGTAATTCAGTTCGGTTTGGTTTTGAATTATCAAAACCGTTTGGTTTTTTAAGGGAGTAATTAAAAACCGAACCAAATTAGGTAGATAAAATCGGTTTTGTTCAATTCAGTTTTCGGTTTAACTGAAATATTAGAACAGTTCTTATTTTTAAAAAAATTTGAAGAAAAATAAAGAAAAACAAGAGAAAAAAAGGAGAAAAAAATTAAGAATCAAATTTAGACTAAATAATAGTATATTATATATTCTAATTACATGAATACATAGAAATTTATTGTTATTTTTTTAAAAATTATATTATATATATATTTCGATTTATTCAGTTTTTCAGATTTTCAAAAATAAAAACCAAACCGAACCATTTAACCAAATAATCAAACCAATTTTTACTATTCGGTTTGGTTTCTCAATTCGGTTCGATTTTTGCACACCTCTAGTTGTTTCGATTTGAATTTCACTCACCCTTCAAACCGAACCAAATCAAATAACAAAATTTTTGTTCAGTTTTCATTTTTTAGAACAAAATTTTGATTTGATTTGATTATTTGGTTAAAATTTCTAAAATTAGCAACTGAATCAAACCAATTTGTTTCGAAAATCTTTTTCAAATATAGTATCTGATAAAACAAATAGACATATATACACAACAAGAAAATACCGGAGTAGAAACGGACACAATCCGTTTCTAATCTTAAAAAATCCGTTTCTAAAATGATTAGAAACGGATTGAGTCCGATTCTAATTTTGACGTATTTAAATGAAAATGGGGATGATCCGTTTCTAATTAGAAACGGACTTTGAAACGGACAAATCCGTTTCTAATTAGAAACGGATTTGTCCATTTCTAACCACTTTAGAAACGGATTTGTCCATTTCTAACCACTTTAGAAATGGATTTATGAATTAAAAGGGCACGAAGATATTAGTTTCTAAATCCGTTTCAAAATTTGGAAACGGAATTAATCCCTTTCTAAATTCAAAAATGAATTTTTTAACGTTTCTAAAATAGAATTAGAAACAGAATAGTTCGTTTCTAAAGTTTAGAAACGGATTTAGAAACGGACTATTCCATTTCTAATTCTATTTTAGAAACGAAATATGCCGTTTCTAATACTATTTTAGAAACAAATATCAAGGAATTAGAAACGGAATATTCCGTTTCTAAATCCGTTTCTAAAGTTTGGAAACGGAATATTCCGTTTCTAATTCCCTGAATTCTATTTTTAAAAATTTATTTATATTATGCATTATATTTAATAAATCTTGGTTAATCAATAAACTAAATATTGAAGTTGAAATGAGAGAAAATTGAAATTGAAACTCGAAAACAACCTGTAAACAAATTTAAATGTAATATACTATACACAAATTCAATAATATATACAAGTCATAAACATATGATAAAAGTTCTAAGGTGGAGGGGGGTCTCGCTGGTGATCCCGATCATCTATATCCTCCAAATGCTCGCCCTCAGTCTCAAGCTGCTGATCCTGCTCACCCTCAGTCTCAGGCTGATTATGCTGCTCACCCTCAGTCTCACCTGCCTAATGCTCACCATCTGGATTGTAAATAAATGGAGGCAGTGGAGGAATCTCATCAGGAACTAGGATACCATGTGATTGAGCATACTCTAAAATCCACCTAACTGTATGCTGAACCTGTTGAACCTTCTGTCGCAAGGAGTTGTCATACGTGGCCTGCAACTGTCGCTCAACCGACTCTAGTAATCACGCAACAGCCCTCTGAAAGTTAGGATCTAATCCGTAGATGTCCGGTTGTGAACCCGCTGGCGGGGCATGTGATGATTCAATAGGCCCTAGTTGATCAGTAGACGGGGCTAGCAGTGATGATGCTTGGGAACCAAGGCCATATATACACTGCTTCTTCATCCCCTCAACAGCAGTGATATATAAAGCATTCGAATCGGCCTCCGGTTGTGATGAAGGGCACTCCCCTCCTGAAGACTCCACTTGAGGCTGAGAAGCAGAAGTATAAACAATGATATTTTAAAAGATTTGTTGAACTCATAATTAAAGAATATTGGAAGTTTAGCATAAGTAAATCTCAAGTGTACCATACATATGACAAAATATACCTAAATACACAGTAAGTTTACATCAAGTAAATAGAAAGTATATCTCAAGTGCAACATATAAATTTCTTGATTTTTATCTTCATTTAAATAATAATAGTTTCTAATATCATTTCTGAATTTATCGGCTTATATTTGATATAAAAGAATTGTTTCGTAAGTACATTGCAAGTAAATACCAAGTATATAATACATATGACAAAATATATCTTAAGTAAATCCCAAATATATTGGAAGGTTACCATAATTAAATTTCAACTATCAGATATATATGATAAATTATATCTTAAGTAAATCCCAAGTATACCATACATACGACAAAATATATCTTAAGTACACGGTAAGTTTATATCAAGTAAACATGAAGTATATTTCAAGTACACCATTACATGTCTCAGATTTGTTGAATTTAAACCCTCTTCACTTACTAGGAAAAAGAAATGAACAAGGATGAAAGAACGCCATCCCTGAGTGCCAGAGGGGTCTCCAGGATTCCACTCCATGCTTCCTTCTTGAGCATCTCTTCTCACCCAGAAAAACCCAGTAGGAGAAAGCTACAACACTTTATTTCCCTTCCTTTCGAGAGAGAAATAAGAGGAGGTATATTTTTACATGCTTGCCTAAGCTTTTTGTCTAGCCCTACGTAAGGCACGTGCCTAATCAATACATCTGACAGCAATTTAGTCAATTCTAGGAGATTCATATTTCCTCTTAAAAAGGCTCCTTTGACTTTAAAGTTCTTGAAGTTCATTTTTTTCATCCCATTCTCCATTGAAATAAATCAAAAACTGATATATTTTCCATTTCTGTATTTAGAAAAAAAAACACAATTCATCAATAAAATAATTATTGATTTTATAAGTTCAGTATGTGAGAAGTACATTGTAAGTAAATACAAAGTATACCATACATATGACAAAATATATCTTAAGTACACAGTAAGTTGACATTAAGTAAACTGGAAGTATATCTCAAATACAACATATAAAATTACTTGATTTTTATCTGCATTTAAACAATAATAGTTTGTAAAATCTATTGAATTTTTTTAATCAAGTAGACTAGAAGTATGGTACAAGTACACAAGAAGAAAACAATATAAAACTTATTATGTAAGGAGCTAAAAAATTTTCAACCAATTATGAATGATACACATTCCTTTTTGAATCTAGAGAATTGTTTTTTTTTAAATCTCAAAAAATAAGATGAATGAAGCTTATGATATATAATGTATTAATACATACATTAATTATACAACTCCAATTGATGATGTTATCTCAGGTATTATATCAAATAGCTCTCGTGCAATATCAACCAAACCCATTTTCACACTTGCATTAATACCAAGATGCACACATTTTTTTTTGAAATAAAGTGTATTTTTAATTATTGAAAATGGATCTACCCACTCATAAATTCAATAATAACATATAGTATCATTATCATATGATTCTGATTCAACTCGAATAACGTACGTACAATCATATATATATATATATATATATGTTTCAAATCAAGCCTCCTCAACTTTAGAACTTGAAAGGGCATCAATCATATAATTATCTTACCTATTGATTTCTTATTGAATTAGTTATGTTAGAGAAGAAGACCATTAAGACAAAGCCAACAAGTCAACAACTGAGCTACACGAATAAACACAACGTTGAGAACAAGAAGAACGACTCCAACAACAAAAAATTAGTAGCCATCAATTAAGCTTCCATGACTACAAATTCTAATTACAAGTATTCTGCTACTAGTAGTAGTTTTGATGATGCGGATGAAGATAGGATACTACATTCAAAGCAAATGACCTTTCTTTTGTTGTTGCCATGCAAATGACATTAATTAATACTCCATTTTCGAGCACAATATTACATGAGAACTTGTTTTACTAGCTGCACACGTTTTTTTGAAAGAAAGTGTATTTTTAAAAATAAAATAGGAGAAACTCTACAATCATAAATAAAAAAAGTCAACTGTATTTTTAAAATTGGAAAAGTTAACTGTGCTACATGCAATTATTTTCAAAAAAGCTTCTATTTATGAAAAGACTCATATAATCAATTCATGCTCTCGAAGCAATCATGTACCAGTTGCTTATTATAACACCAACGAACAAAGAATAAGTTATTTATTAAAACATTTTCCTATTTAATAAGAAAATAAGAGAGGAGCGAAGGAATTTTAACAATATAATTTTTTTGGTGATCTACCAATGACCAATCATCAGTGATTGATGGTAGCCAATGATTATTGAAACTCATAATAGGTGGTTGAAATATTATGTAGTATATATTTGTATGGTTTTTAAATTTTATAGTTTCAAAAGAAAATATTATTTTGTTTTTTTAGTATAGGAAAATATTTGTCGTTAATCAATTTTTTTAAAGTATCAAATGTTAGAAAATTTGAAAAATGTTTTCTTAAAAAATATTTTTTACGAAATAAAAAAGTCTTAAATTATTTTTTCATGATTAATATGTGAAGAAACTATATTAATGGAAGGAAAATGTTTTTTTTTAAAAAATAAAATGAAATGCTTCTTAACCAATGAGTACACTGTAATTGCAATTGGCACAACAGTAAAAAATATAAACTATTTGGTGACTTAATTAAGTTATAAATGGACTTCATTATTATAAATGAGCATTTAGTTGTGTCTGATTTTTTGAATATTATATTTAAATTCTTCTTCCCTTTTATATTGAAAGATAAATTAATTTACATAAAGTAAATAAATAAATATTCATCAACAAAAGATAAAACAAAAATTCATAATATTAAAATAAAGGATAAAAAATAAAAATATATGAAGATTTTTATTATAATTGAAAAAAGATAAATAAAAGAGAAAATAAATATGATAAGTTGTTTTTAATATTAAGAGAGGAGGATTTGAATCTAAGACTCCCAAATATTTCAACCATTAGGTTATACCTTGAGAGACATAAAATAAATATGATAATTTAGATTGGTTACCACCATCAATTCATATTCGAGCCAGATAGAACCATAAGAATGACAAAACTCTCCTTATCGAGTTTAAGATTTTAGTTTGGTGCCTTGGTGGTGGCATCAAAAAAATAAAACTAAAAAATATCTCTAAAGAGTCAGGGGAAGAAGACAATATTTCAGGTAAGTGTTGTTAATCACTCGTATCTACCAATATGTATGGCCCACATTTTGATATAATAGGTAAAGTTCATCTCGACAGCTAATTTCTCCTTCTATACATATTGCATGTTCACCTCAAAATAATTGAAATCCATTTTTTTGATTCCAAATGGTAAGAGCAATCCTTTTATAAACTTTAATTTTCTGATGCCAATCATTGATAATGCCACAATTTTCTAGCAATAATGTTATCAAATGGGGAGAATTTTCTTTAATTATACCAATGGTTTCCAAAATTGTTTCCCTCCTAATCAATATTTTCTAACTAAAGTAAAATTCTTTAAATGGGCAAAAATTGGACCATTTAAAACACTACAAGATTTCTACTATAGCTAAAACATTCTATTTTCTTCTAATCAAATGCATCATTTTCACTTTAACCTCCATTGCCTGACCTTGCTCTTTCTTTTATTCTATTCATGCAGAGGTATTAGGAAGATGCATAACGTAGAAAAAGGGACAATTGCAAGGAAAATAATAGTTGATCAAAGAGGCCAAGGAGATTTCATTAGTGTACAAAATGCTATCGACTTCGTTCCTTCAAATAATAATTTATGGATTCATATCTACGTAAAATCTGGTATTTACAAGTACGTGTACTAAATTATATTTTTCTTTCCTTTTGGTTTGTTAAGGGCTTGAGTTTTAAAATTCCTCATATTATGAGTAGGAGTTATGCGTATTTAGCACTAGCTAGTAATATATCGAGAATGAACCTATTACCCTAGAGGTTCTAAAGGGATTGTTTTAGTTTTTGAAGGTCCAAGTCATCCGCTCGGATGTGCATCGGTTCAAATCGAATTGAAATAAACTTACCGGTTTTTAATTTGAGAAAACTAAAAAAACAAAATGAAACCAGTTACGTACCGAACTGAAATCGAACCGTTCAATTTTATCTGTTTACTTTTTAATATTTTTTATTTTTAATTTTTTTATAAATTTTTATTTTATTTTTTATATATTTATTAAAAATTAATAAAAACAGTCATTTTAATATAAAATAAAAAAAACACATATAATATACAATAGATATAAAAATAGAATATAAAAAATAAAAGTTTGGTTTTTTGGTTAGTTCGATTTTCTAAATAGAAAAACCAAACTGAAAATCAAAAACTGAATTTTTTTTAAAAATAAAAACCAAACTAAACTGACCCAATCGATTTTCAAAAATCAATTCGGTTGGTTCATAATTTGGTTCGATTTTTGGACACACCTAGCTCGAAGGCTATAACTATTTTTTTAGGAAAAGTGTAATTAATTTGTTCATTAAAAATGAGTAGAATATTTTTAATTACATCATAAAATGTATATATATAGCAATATTTTTTTATTGGTTGAAATGAAAAATGAAATTAAAGTTAAATTTTTAAGACCTACTATTATATTTGTTCATCTTTTTGTTAGTAATGTTTTTCATTGTTTGTAGTGAAAAGGTTTCCATCCCTCAAAATAAGCCCTTTATTATTCTTCAAGGGGAGGGCAGCAGAATAACAATCATCCAATGGAAAGATGCTGGAAACCCTCTACTCAGCTCTCCATTTATACTGTTTGCAGATAATTTTATGGCTGTGAATATATCGTTCAGGGTAATCCAAAATTAAAGCTTAGAAACCAATTTCATTCTTTAATCACATCATTAATTTATCACCCTTTAACTTATAACATTATTTACATGGACTAAATAAAAAAAATTATTTATGTATGTTTGTACGAATTTATTTCTTTGGAGACTCAGATTTTTTTTTTCTTATTTTTCGAACAGAACACATATAATCTCATTATACCAAAAGGGCCGGATGGAAACAGTATTCTATGGGCACCAGCAGCCACAATATATTCAGACAAAGCTAGTTTTTATGGTTGTGGATTTTCTGGACTGCAGGATACTTTAACAGATCTCCACGGTCGTCACTATTTTAAGTCTTGCTATATTCAAGGTGCAATTGATTTCATTTGGGGTGCAGGCCAATCAGTATATGAGGTTAGAATTACTAACTAATTAAATAACTAGCAAGAAATAATATTTTTAAATGTTATAACCGTATAATACTATTTTAATTTTAATTCTATGTTTAGATTTTAAAATTGAGTAGTTGGTTATATAATTTTATTCAAAAAAAAAAATTAATTTATATAAATTATAACTTATATATAAATGTCTCATGTTAATATTTTTATAATTCTTACATGGTAGTTATGGTTAATTATTGTGTTTTTTCTTTGTATAGAAATAATCAACATGTGTTAGTAGAACTGTGCATTTGGATCAAATTGGACTGAACCAATAATTTTTTGGTTCATACCATGGAACTGAATTAAAAGTCACTAAAACTAAATCAAATTTAATCAACCTGATCTAGTTAATTTTTAATATGGTTTGGTTTGGTTTGATTTTAAAATTGATATTCAACGGTTTTGTTGTTTGGTTTATTCTTAATATCTAAAATCAGAATTGCATTGAAATTCTTTTAAAATTTCAAAATTAATAATTAAACTAGATTAAAATTTACTGGTTCGGTTTGATTATTTTTCAGTCCAGATCAGTTTTTGCAAAGCCTAATTACTAGTATTGTTGAGCATTCCTCTATTGGGTACTAAATTAACAAACTTCCATACTTAAATATATTGTGCAGAAATGTGTTATAAATGCAACGACGGGAATTCTAAATGGAACAGCTGGTTTTATTACAGCTCAGGGTCGAGAAAATCTAAATGATACTAATGGTTATGTGTTCTTGAGTTGTAATATTTATGCCACTGGTCCTGTTTATCTTGGAAGAGCTTATAGAGAATGCTCAAGGGTTATTTTTAAGAGAACTAACATGCCTCCTTCTATCGTGCCTCAAGGTTGGCAATCATGGAATTATGCTGGTCATGAGTAAGATTTTTGCACGAACTAATTAGTATCACATTTACGAATAAAGAAATTTAATTATTTTTTGCTACTTTTTTTTTTTTCTGTATATGTATGTTCTAGAAAAAAGAAGGAAAATTTTAGCATTGATAGTGAGTTATATATATACCCTTCATTAACTTTTTTAATCCTTCTTTTAGGGATAAAATTACATACTCAGAGGTGTCATGCTCCGGACAAGGTTATAATATGTCTCGACGGGTGAAATGGGAGAAGAATTTACCACCTCACGAACTATGTAAATTAGTAAATGTTAATAGGTTCGTAAATGAAGATGGATGGATTCAGGGGCAACCCAAAATTTGATGATCTTCCTCTAGAACTCCTAAATGAGATTTGGTTTTCTTGTATAAAAGTGTACGTGTGTTGTAGTCTCTGTAGTTTTAACTTAAGAATAAAGATATTTGTATCGGTATGAAAGTTTGATTAGAACTCCTCACTCCAACTAAGAAATTGGTGTGTATTGTACCTACTTAATCTTCCACAGGATGAATATATAGGTGTTGGATCGTTAGTGGCAACTTGTTATATATTATTCAGTGGGATATATAGATATTTGTGGGGGACGATGTCCTTAGACAGAACAAATGCAAAGACTATTTAGTTTATAACTCAAAATAAATCTTATTAATTACTACAACTGTATAAAAATCTAATGAATGGTTTTTTAGTTTACTCAGAATTTTACATGTTTCATTTGTGGATTGTGACTTCCATAAAAGTGTTTGTAGAAAAATAGTTAAAACCTTTTTGCATTTTGTGTACAATGCATGAAGTAAATAAGAATAACTAAAAAGACTCTAGAACCAGTACATCTGTTGTCGAAAAACCGAACCGATCATCGAACCGATAGTTGCATAGGGTTAAGGGTCAAAGGTCCAACTGGAGTTGAACTGAAGTTAAATCGAAATTAAAAATTAATATATTTTTACTGTTTTTATCCATTTTTATAAAAAAATATTAGTATATATATTAAAATATAATAAAAATAACATCATGTGTCAAGTAAAATATAAAAAACAATTAAAATATCAAAGGTTAATATTGAATCAATGGTTTGAATAAAACATTTATATCAACATATTTAAAAACAAATGAAAAAATAAAAAAATACAAATGTAATAAAATAATATATCGAATTTATTATAAAAATGATTAAAATGTTAAAATTCAATTTTGAATCAATAGTTCCAACAAAATGTTAAAATATCTTACAATAAAAAAAATATGTATTAGATTTAATAAATAAGTTAAAAATTAAAAAAATGAAATCATTAAATTTAATAAATTCAAACCGGATTTTATGGATTTTTAACCGGATTTTATAGGTTTTAATCGAGTTTTTAATGAGTCAATTAAAATCCAGGTTTTGAAATCACCCAACCCGGTTAAGTGACCGGTTCCCAGGTTTTCTGGTTGAACCGGCCAGGCCGGGTCAGGTCTGACAACATTGTGCAATTGATGTGAGTATTTTAGACATTACAAAGAAATAATAGAAAATATATTGTTTTTGAACATCTAAAATGAGAAAAAGTGCATATAGTTTTAGGTAGTGTTGTCAAACCTAACCCGGCCTCGCCAATTCAACTAGAAAAACCGGGAACCAGCCTCTTAATCGGGTTGGGAGACTTTAAAACCCGGCCGATTTTAATTGATCCGTTAAAAATTTGGCTAAAAACCCGTTGACAACTCCCACAAGTATACAGAATAGTTGTAGTAATAAACTCTCAGTACGAGATCGATCCACAGGGACAAATCGTATAAAAATCATTATTTTGATTAAAAACACAATATACAAGAAAATTAAAACAAATATCCTTAGTTTAATTTTTGAAATAATTGGAAACTAATTAATAAATTAAACTAAATTCAAACAATAAAATTAAAGCAAAAAAATAAATTAAAACTAAAAACAATTTAATTCGGTAAATAAATTCAATGAAAACAAACACTAGAGCTCAGGAATTCATCTAGAGGGGTAATTCAATTACTAATTAAAAATTCATTTAAGCAAGACTTTTCGAAAATATTTTAATCCTCCGTCGAGGTAGAAAAACGTATTTGATTGAACCAA
>CANYLF013054339.1:0-10912 GCA_948193215.1 Bocquillonia castaneifolia
AAACTCTTGTAAAATCATTTCTCATCTTTGTAATTAATTTTTGTTTGGTTTTGGGTAGCTAGAACTCTAGAGCATTTGTTGCTTGGGTTGAGTGAATTAGTTATCCATTGTACTAGTGTCAATTCTTTGTGAGTTGGGAAACGCTAGGGTTGGTTATGAGTCATCCATTTGTAAAACTCATTGTAACGGTTTGGTGTTAGCCTCTTGGAAACACTTGAGTTTGTGAGTTAGCCTTGGGTAAAACTTATTGTAAAGGTTTGGGATAGCCTTGAAATCTCTTGTATCACTATTGTAGTTAGTGGAGCCCCAAAGAGGTCTATGGGAGAGTGGACGTAGGACAAGTTGGGTCCGAACCACTATAAACCCTTGTGTGTTCATTCTACTTCATCTTATTTCTTTCTAAATTTTTAATTCCGCACCAATTCACCCCCCTCTTGGTATTTCATAGAGTATGCTTCTTGAGGCTGTTAGGGACCGTGTTCGACCGGGCTTCTACTTATGCTTTGATGGAGCGCTAGATGTGTAGTACCCATACCTTCCATCTACCGTGTGGGGAGTACACACTTACTCCTGGGGCATTTGCTGCAGTCACTGGTGTCTGGTGTATAGGTGACCGGATCCCATTCGATGGCGCTCTGTATCACACCTCTATGGAGGAGAGGAATGCACACTTCTTTTGGATGTTTGGATTTGTGCCACTCTACCGTGATAATGACACCATGACTGTTTATTCTGGTATGCTGGAGTGGCTTGCACCGCTCATCAAGGAGGGTCCAGATGGGACCCGGCAGTATAGGGATCCAGTGGAGGAAGTGGGCCGTGATCAGATGGCCAGGATCTTTCTATTCCACCTGCTGGCAAGTACCTTGTTCAGCAACGAGACTAGTAGCTTATGGATTCACTTCGTGCCCCTTCGTAGGGATTTTAACGCCATGAGGCATTATGATTGAGGGTCTGCTACCCTGGATTACTTATATTCCTGTTTCGATATGTTTTCCATGGGGTACAAGAAGTTGAACGGGTTTTGGCACACGATAAAGGTAAATATTCTAACTTCAGCTGGTTCTTTGGACTTTCTTCATTTCTGTTGCTAACCTTTGTTGTTCTTTTTACATATATGGGTTATAGAGATGGGCATACTGAAGAATTTTTGCCCTATAGCGGTCCGTGGGATCCTTCCTTCATTGAGGCGATGGGGCGCCTCTCTCAACACCACTCTGCAGATGACCCTGGCAGACCATAGGAAGGTTCTGAATGAACTGACCCATACTTCAGAGGACATAAGTATCTCTTTGCACTTCCTTGTTCATTTTAGCTTCGCATTTTGACTTGGATGGTCATTCTGGCAGCTTTACTTTGATTAGATGGGTGATCTAGAGAGATTACCCAAGTATGTCCCTGCCTCTATGGAGAAGGATGATGATTGAGTCCTATTGGAGGGTTTTGGCTGCAGGATGTGGTTCCTCGGTGAGAGAGTCATCGACCAGTGCTCAGAGGTTGAGAGGGAGGTCGTCCCTCAGGATCCTCTATAGAACATGTTCTGGACCCATCGCTTGGCGGAGCTCAATGTGGCTCACTGGATTATCGATAGGGATTGCCTGGACTACATTATTGAGGATGCTTCCTACCTCAACTTCTTCAGTAGTTCCTATCTGCCTGCTCTTCCATTGCTCGTGATGAGGGCTATGGCTGTAAGTATCAGTCTTATTTTTGAATTCATTATTCTTATTTTGTTGCTTGTTCTGAATTTCTAACGATTTTTCCAGGCTAGGAGAGCTATGATCAAGCTCCCGAAGAATATTAGGGGCTTGATTCAGTTGGGCGGTGATGAAGGTGGTCATGTAGGCTCCTCGGCTACTAGGGCCCGAGTTGGCAGATTTACTGCTAGAGAGAGCCCAACTGGTAGAGGCTCTGCTTCCTCAAGTCAGAGAGGTGGTGTACATATGGGCCAGGTCACATCTTTTCCTTCGTCGACCTTCACCTGCTGTACCCCTAGTGGCATTACGGAGCAGGTCATTGAGCCCTCCTCAGAGCACCGTAAGTATGTCGTGGTTGTTTCCTTACCACTTGCTTTTGAACTTTTGACATGTGAAACTCTCATGATTTTTCTTTGTCCCAGGTCCCTGTTGATGACGCTTATCAGCTAGCTGGCATGTTTTAGGCATGCAAGTTCATGGCGGTAGGACTGTGCAATACTTGGTATGCTCGAGTAATTGAGTAGGAGGCAGAGATTTCTAGTTTAAGAACTTAGTTACATCACAGGGCTACTGAGACTGGGCCCGTAGCTGAGGAGACTTCCTCGAGTAGCAGCAGTGATGATGACCAGGCACAGTTTGAGAGGAGAGTTCACCCTCTACAGGATTGAGCACTTTTATTTCTGAAACATTGTTGATGTGTTGGGCGCATGTTTGGCCCATTTGTTCTGAATATTTCTGACACTTTGCAGTTGTACTTTCATTGAAACGGCTTTTATTCTAACCTATTATGCATGTATGCACATGTTTGAATGCTTTAGATGCCTAATGTAGTGATTAAATGTTTATGAAAATGTGATAATGCCTATATGTTTATCTTTATACCCGCCACCTATATGTTTATGAAAATGCAATAATACCTACATGTTTATCTTTCTATATGAGTGTGTATGTGCATGCATGAGAAATGCATGAATTTTTGGTTTCCTCCATGTCGTGAACATCCGGTCGGATGTTCAAAGGTTCGGCCGAAAGTTCAATGATCCATCTGGATTATCAAGCCACTGCATGTAGCCTTTTTGACAGCTATCGTTGCTTCACTAGGTGTTATGCCACTCATTCATTTCTTCTTACTTCTACTAAAGGCCGACTTTTGCATGTTTGCCAACCTACGGTCCAATAAGAGGTGCCTTTCAATCTTTATGCAAGCAAACCTATTTATATTTGAGAGTTGTTTCATTGGTCCCGTAACTCTATTTTTCTTTCCTTTTGCCTATAGCCTTTGTTGCTTTCTTCCCCTTTTCTTTTTGTTCTTGTTTTCCACTCTTGAAACTTGAGTTCACTCCTTTCCTTTGCCTCTTCAATGATTGAGGGCCTCATTAGAGAAATCTTGGGTTACAGTCACCAAAAATGGAACTACTTGCATGATTTTGCTTTGTCTCCTCTAGTTTTTATGAGGGGCATGGCTCTTGATGAACACTTACTTAGGAGTGCTACTAAGTGTTGGAGTTACCAAGATCACGTGTTCCATTTCAAGGACACTGAAATATGCCCCTTGCCTGAAGAATTTACTGCTATTCTGGGCAAAAGTTATACTTCCTCTTCAATTTCTGTGGCCTTGTCTAGCTTAGAGTTGAATTTTCCTGCTTTCATGGTTCCACTTTTTAACTTGCCACCTCGGACCCTGCTGTCCCACTCGAATCATGGCACGCTAACACTGCCTGAGTTACTGGAACACTGTAGGCATAAAACCCTTGGCTGTTTTGCTTGGTAAAGAATTCTTGCTTTTTCTTTAAATGTAGCTTACCTACTAATTGACCCAGATGGCATGGGTGATATTCAATTCGCTCATATTATCATTTAGGTGGAGGTCGGTGTGGATCCCTTTCCCGTCATTCTGGCTGAAACATTCATCGGCCTGGATAGTGTCTCTCAGGGTGGTTGGTTTAGGGGTAGTCCGATGGTTTTACAAGTAAATGGTGGTTTTTTTATTATTTTTATTATTATCACTATTATTATTATTTTATTATTTTATTTATTTATTATTATTATTACTATTTTTGGCGGTTATTTATTATTATTATTATTATTATTATTATTATTATTTGACTGTCAATGTGACAGATTTGGTTGAGGGAAAGGTTGGGCCTTTTGGAGGTTCCTAGAAGTTTGAACCTTTACACACCTAGGCAGTTGATAACTCGTTGTCTTTCTCGTACTGCCCTTAATCTGACAGAAGCCGAATGGGATGATTTTCTGAGTAACAAAAAAAGATGATGACATCCGCTGGCACTGTCCATGGTGGTCCTTGATGGAAGTGACAGTAGAGCTCTTTGATAGATGTGTTCCGTTGGTCGGACTACACTTTTCCAGTTTCTACACCCCATCTAGGCTTTGTCGCCAATACGGGCAAGTTCAATGTATTGTGCCTCTACTTCTTGACTTTAAGAGCTCTCCTCTACAGCCCTAGTTGCTTGACCGGATTCATCATGGGTGGGGCGGTAGATGCCAACTTATCAATGTGACCTTCCATAGTAGTTCTGTGACTGATGATTTTTATAAGGCCTGGGTTATGCTGTAAAATCATGAACCATCTGCCTCCCATTCCCGGGACATGATTACCCTGTATAATGCAAGCAGAATGCAATATGGAAACACTAGGCATTAGGTGGTCTCATATCTGCCCTTTGCCTATGCTTTGAGAATGTTTTCTTTTCAAGCAGATGTAAACATTTCACTGTTATCATAAATAAGATAATGTTTATCAATAATTTTGTTTTATTAATATAATGCACTCTTTTATTTACAAAACTGTACTGCACTAATCACGCATAATATGCCCCCTATTACCAACCGTTCTTTATAGGTTTTCCAGTTGGAAATATTCTCTCAAATCATCATCATCATTTTTTTATAGGTATTATTTCTTTAGCCTGTCCATGTTAATGGGTTGAGTGAATTCAGTACCCTCCAAATCTGAAATCTTGATTGCTCCCTTGGGTAAGATTTTCACAACCATGTACAGACCTTCCCGGGTTGGTTTAAACTTGCCTCGGGGATCAAAAGGAATGGGCCTTGCCTGCTTTAGGACCTAATCTCCCTCTTTAATGGCACGGGCCTTGATGCTCTTGTTGAATGATCTGGCCATCCTTTGTTGGTGCAATTATGTATGGTAAAGGGCTTTCTTTCTATTTTCCTCTAGTGATAACAGCTGTCTATACTTCTTCTCTACCCACTTAGTCTCTAGTAACTGTGATTCTAACACTACCCAAAGTGACTTGCATTGCATTTCTATCGGAAGTACTACTTCTCCCCTATACACCAAAGAGAAAGGTGTTTGCCTTGTTGCACTCCTGATGGTCGTATTGTATCCGAAAGCGGCATATGGTAACTACTCCAACCAATCTTTGTATGTCCTGACCATCTTTGCTAGTCTTTTCTTGACAGTCTTATTAGCAGCTTCAACGGCCCCATTGGCTTGCGGTCTGTGGGGAGACAATTTATGATGCTCTATACCATTCTTCCTCAGAAAGTCTGCTGTTTCCCCTTGGAATTGCACTCCATTATATGACACTATGTGATGGGGGAACCCAAATATGCATTTGATCCTCTTGGCTAGGAATTCAGTCATGCTATGTGCAGTAACCATTGGGAGTGAGACGACTTCCACATATCTGGTAAAGTACTCATGATATATTTATGACCATTGGAGGCAGTAGGTTTTATGGGTCCCATGATGTCGATTCCCCAAGCAGAGAAAGGTCAGAGGGAAGCAAGATTGTGTAATTCTGAAGGAGGTAGATGAATCTGGTCTCCGTATATCTGATAGCTATGGCACTTGTGAACAATTCTGATGCAATCCTTGTCCATGGTATCCCAGTAATACCCCCGTCTCTGAATTTTCAATGATAATACAGGCCCACTCATATGAGGCCCACAAGCTCTTGCATGAACTTCATTCATGATCCCATCAGCTTCTTCTTTTGTGACACATCTAAGAAGTACTCCAGCAGGTGATCTTCAGTACAACACGCCTTCATGGAAAGTGTAGTTTCTAGACTGGAGTCGTATGGCAAAGCATTGTTTACTTGTTGCTTCCTTTGGGTATTCCCGTGTTTCCAGGTCTCTTAAGACATCATAGAACCAGGGCTTTTCTTGAGGTCCAATAGAGCACACTATTTCCTCCTTCAGGTAATATGGCTGTCTAACTTTCATCATCACCAGAGGCTTCATCTGTATTTCGCCAGGATCCTCCCATACTGAGGCAAATGCGGCTAGAGTGTCAGCCATTTGGTTTTCCCCTTTTGGTAAGTGGAACATATTGCACTTCTGGAAGCAGCTTTTGACTCGTTGTAGGTGTTCAACGTACGGCTTCAGTTTTTCATCTCTGACTTCTCATTCATCTGTTGCTTGACTGACAACCAATTTCGAATCACCATAGATTGAGATCTCTTTAGCTCCTGTCAAGCATGCTGATTTTAATCCAAAGATGCACGCTTCATATTCGGCCATGTTGTTGGTGGCCAGAAACTTTAACTTCTTAGCAAGTGGACTTTGTTCCCCCTTAGGTGTTATGAATAGCACACCTATTCCTGCTCCTTTAGGGTTTACCGCCCCATCGAAGTACAAAATCCACCCCTGAACTTCTATTGCATTAAGTCCTTCATCAGGGAATTCAAATTCAAATTGCTCGTCTGACTCTTTTGGATTGAGAGCCAAGAATTCAACAATTGCCCGCCCTTTGATTGTCTTCTTAGTCATATACCGGATGTTGAACTCAGTCAGTAGCACTAGCCATTTAGCCAGTTTCCTAATTAGGACATGAGCTTTATACAAGTATCGCAGAGGATCGATCTTTGCCACCACTTCCACTTGGTAGGACTGAAAATAATGCCGGAGCTTGCGAGTAGCCCAAATAACCGCCAGATAAGTCTTCTGGACTACATCATACTTGACCTCGTAAGACAACAACTTCTTACTAAGGTAGTATACCGCATGCTCCATCCCTGCTCCATCTGCTTGAGCTACCAACGCACCAATAGCTTTCTCTTCTAATACCATGTATAAGATAAGTGGTCTCCCAGCTTTAGAAGGTTGTAGTATCGGTGGATTGGACAGGTACTATTTTATCTTCTCAAATGCCTCCTTGCAACTGGAGTTCAACTCTTTGGGTTGGTTCTTCCTCAATAGCTTGAAGATGGGGTCACAAATCATGGCTAACCGTGATATGAACCTGCTGACATATTGGATTTTCCTCAAAAATCCTCTGACTTTCTTTTCTATTTTTGGAGTTGGCATTTCTTGAATAGCCTCGATTTTATTTAGGTCTACCTCTATCCCCTTCTGGCTGACTATGTTTCCTAGCAGTTTGCCTTCTGTTACCCCAAATACACACTTTGTATGGTTTAGTCTTAGCTTATATCTGGCTGCTCTCGCTAAGAAGTTTTCTAGGGCATCAAAGTGTTGCCCCCGGGTAGGGGATTTAACCATCATGTCATCTACGTAGACCTCCACTTCCTTGTGCATCATGTCATGGAACAAGGTTGTAGCCATCCTTTGATATGTTGCCCTCGCATTTTTGAGACTGAACGGCATTACTGTGCAGCAGTAAGTATCGTATTCTGTCACAAAAGACGTCTTCATCTTATCAATCACCGCCATCATGATTTGGTTGTACCTAGAATACCCATCCATAAAGGAGTACATAACACTAGCTGCCATACTGTCATTAACCACGTGTATATGAGGAAGAGGAGAATCATCCTTTAGTGATGCTTTATTCAGATCTCTTAAATCTACACACATTCTGACTCTACCATCTTCTTAGGAACTGGGACAATGTTGGCCAACCATTCTGGGTATTGCCCCACTTCTAGGAACTTTGCTTTCAATTGCTTGGCTATTTCCTCTTTAATCAACTGTGCCCATTCTGGTCTCAACCTCCTAAGCTTCTGCTTGACTGCCTTCTTGTCGGGATCAGTAGGAATGAAGTGTTCTACTATGCTTCTGTCAACCCCAGGCATATCTGCGTAGGTCTAGGCAAATACCTCTTTCCATTTTTTAAGAATATGTTCAAATCTCACCCTCTCTTCAGGGGTCACATTAGACGCGATCAGTATTTCCTGTGGTATTTCTTTTGTACCTAAATTGAATGTATTGGTTTGCATAGAATTAATGTTAAACATGCTCGAGATATGATCAATGAAATGCACAGTGCCATTATGATGAACATCACACAAGTAAGCAAAGTTGGTGTTTATATCATTGACCTTGGAAACAAACACTTCCTCCTCCTCAAAGAGGTCAGGAGTTATTACATCAACTGAATAGGAATATTCTATAAGTGCATCATAAATAAAAGCATCAATATCAGAATAGCTAAGCTAGGCAGCGGCTTCCCTGTCATCTTCAGCCTCTTCAGCAGCTTCCTTGCCATCTTCAGCCTTTCCTTGAATCACCAATGCCTTTGTTTTAGCAGCTAGGTTCTTAGTGATAAGTTCTTCTAAGATCAAAATAGAGCTCTTGTTGCTTGCAGCTTCCATGGGCATCTTCTGAGCTTCCAGCACAAAGCATTCATATAATCCTCCCTTCTTGATAAAACTCTGCTTCTTCTTTTGTGAAGACTCTCCAGTGTATCCCAAACCATTGCGGGTAGTTCGAGTCTTGAAGTCTGGAAGTGTAGTGACCCCTTGTTGGTTCTCCCCAAGGCCGAGGCCCTAGAGGTAGTTCATCTTTTGAAGCATGGAATTGACTTGTGGGCCCATATGTTCTTCCCTAATTCCCATGATCTGAAACCCGATAGGAGAAATCTCACCCCTATGTGCAGCCTGCAGTACTGCTATCTAATGGATTGGCTCTTTATTAACAGTCAAAATGCCCCCTTCATAAGGGAATTTGATCTTCTAGTGAAGTGTGGATGGGACCCCTCCTAGGGAATGTAACCATGGCTTGCCCAATAGAACTACAAAGGTTATAGGAGTGTCCAAGACAGTAATGCTTATCTCAGACTCAATCGAACCAACTTTGATCTTAGCAGTGAAGGTGCCCTCTACACTCCTCTTTGAGTCATCATATGCTCAGATGACTAAATCGGATGGCTGTAAATCAGCAGCTGAAACTCCTAGCTTAGGAAGGAGCTTTGATGGACAGACATTGATAGGAGATCCGTCATCAACCATAACACATGATGTTCTCTTGCCATTAACCTCAGCAGCAATGTACAAAGTGTTGTTATGCTCCCATCCTTCTAGAGGTTGATCTTCGTTAGAGAATGTAATCTCACCTGACTTCCTTTCTAACATTAATCCGACCATGTTCTTGGGAGAAACACCCTCAGGGACTTGAATCTTGGACAATGCATCCACTAAAGCCCTCCTGTGTGACTCAGAATACACCAACACATCCCAGATGCTTGCATTGGCTTTGGTTTTCTTCAACTATTCTGTTATTAGGTCTTCTCTGACCTCCACAATGTCTTTCCCTGTTCTAGAATAGGACCATTCCTCCAATGACTAGATTCTGGGACATCAAGGTCTTTTCTCTGATAGTCTCTGCCACTCCAGGTGACTTGTAACAAGGAATCATCATTTTGAGTCAAATGGAAAGTATCTACTAGCTCCGCTTCATCTTTGCTGGAAGAATACAAGGCATCAAACATATACACATTTCTGATCTGTTCATTAGAACTTATCTATAGCTTGTAAGGACCAATCAGATCTCCCAATTGTGGAAGTTCTTCCCTAAAATGTTCTACATGGCTGGCAACCATATCACTCAAGGCAGAGTCAGGATCAAAAGAAGCTAAAACCTCAGCTTCAGAAAAACCAGATTCAATACACATATTTTGGTTAGGGGGAGGTACTCTGTGGTAGTTCAGTAAGGGGTTGTGTTTGGTGCTGGGTGGTCTGTTGTCTGGGTCAGTGATTTTGCCTGCTTTAATTAGATCTTGGATAAAGTGTTTGAGTTTGAGGCAGTTATCAGTGGAATGTCTGGGGGTTTGGTGGAATTTGCAAAAGGCGTCAGGGTTGTAACTAGGTGAGCTTTGGTTGGGTGGGAATCTAGCTGGTTCTGGTTTGAATAGGTTTTTGATGACTATCCACAAGTGTATGGATTATCGTAGTAGTAATACTGAAAATACGAGGTCAATCCTCAGGGACAGGCATTTAAATTGATTATTTGATTATAGGCATGAGATGTATAAAAGTAATTGAATACCCTTGATTGATTGTTTTGAAATCTTGAACCCAATTTTAATTAAAATGCAATTTAATCTAAGAAACATAACTAAATGATTATTAAAATTAAAACTTGAAAAATGAACTTGCAATTAAAAGTAAACAAAGTTAAAATGAAAATTGATAACTAAAATCAAGGGAAAAAGCACTAGAGTTCATGAAATAATCTAGTAGGGTAATCAAATTTCCAGGTTCAGGTTCATTCAAGCGAAACTTTTCTAAAATATTTTAGTCCTCCGTCGAGGCAGAAAAATGTGTTTAATTAAACCGACAATGCAATCTCTCGATGCAATCCGATTAAATAATCAAACCCATTAAGCAAAGTCTCTAAATCAAGCCTAGGTCAATTGCCGTTTCCGTATTAACCCTAGACGAGCTTAATTCCCAAATCCGGATTAACAACAATTTCTCCATCAATTGTCAATCCTAAAACACATAATTCATCTTGGCCAATCAAGAAATATGTAATTGAAGTGCTTGGAATTAAATTGAATGAAAACCCAATGATAACTATATAAAAATAGTAAATCAAACCGTAGGAAATATGTTTACCCCAACTAGATTACATCAATCCCTCTAGTTGGGGTTTTAATTCCACAACATAGCTAAATTCATCAAAATAAACATAAAAAATAAATAACAAACTAATTTTAATGAAATAAGTAAGGTAAAACTTAGTCTTGTAGATGATAATCAAGCCTTTGATCTCCAAAACCTTCAAGAACACTTGATTTTGATCTAGAAACCAAAGTAAACCAAGAAGTGTTTTTGTGTTTTTTTCTTAAGTTAATTATTTTTTCTCTCCCTTTATTTGATGTATGTGACTTGTCGTTATATTTTTTTCACACCAAGGGTCCCAAAAATGCCCCAAAAACCCTGTGGATTGCCCAAAAACTGCCAAAAATCTCTTGAGCTCCCTGCCCAAACCAGACCGAGCCAGTCCGATCTGCGGCTGCTTCTTTGGCTTCTTTACGTGTAAGGGGG
>CANYLF013056691.1:0-10626 GCA_948193215.1 Bocquillonia castaneifolia
GGGTGATTTATCGCTTTATTATTGTTTGTCCTCTGTAGGAAATAATAACCTTATTAATTAATTAAATGGGAATTTACCTAGTGTGGAAGACTTATTCCAAACCTCTAATTATCTGGAGTGATGAAGAATGGGAATTCCAAATGAATCAACCTATTTTATTCGTCACTCAGTGTCCCGATGCCATTTGGATAGCAACTCCACTTTTTTTTCAAAATCTAAAATCCCAATTTAGTGAGTCAGCTCACTGTTGACACTGAATTTTGGGATACTAGATCCTTAGGGATAAGTCAAAAACCTTGGGGCGAATTATCCATTTCAGAGACTTACCCCATGCAACTTAAATGGTGAAGATAGTGCCCTAAACATCGAAGATTCGGCCCGACCACCAAACATCTGGTCGGACCATTGAGCTGCCCATATTGGACTCAAGGCCCGAAGAAAAGAATGGCGCAAGGCCCCTCAAGTGAAGGTCTGGCTGGACCTTTGACCCAGACTCGTAAGGGAAATCATGATTATTCGCTATGGAGCGGTGATTTGATAATACAATAGTAGGCTTACGTGCTCCTACTACTCTACCCTATAAAAACCTTGCATCAACACCTTGCAAGGGGGAGGCACCTGTTACCACTTTCAAACACAGACTACTTTGACACTAAGCAAAGAAATCCTTTAGTAGGAGGAAAAGGAGAGAAGAGGGAGTGCAGCTTCATTGTCTCTGGTTCTCCGATGATTTAATGAAACGGTAAAACTTAAAAGTATAACAATTATAAGGATCATTCTAGCATCAATACATCATAAAAATAAGGGTTGGTTGTATCATTCCATTGATATTCAAATATTTTAGTTTACGGTAACTTTTTCATAGTCCACATAATAATTTTATTTCACATTTCGATTGCATATACGAGTCCCAAATGAAGCCAGGAGGATGTAGAACCAAACGGATTCAAGTTTGGAGCTCTATAGCCCAACCTTCAAACTTGAATAGTGTCCTGACTTGAAGATTTGGGTTACTGTTACAAGCCATTTCTATAGCCCAGAATAGATCCATAGGAGTAGTTTAAGACTTTACTTGTCATGTGTATTCGTTATTCGTAAGGATTTGTAATAATACAGGAGAAGACATATTTGAAGCTCAAACTTGCAGGTCTAGCCTAATGTTCGATGATCTGATCGGACGTTCATGAGGTCTGGCCGGATGTTTATGTGCCAAACGGATGTCCCACCTGCTTCGGTTATTTTCAAAACTTGGGCCTGGCCCAAACCAAACATTCGGCCAAACCTCCAGCTAAAGGTCCAGCCGGACCTTCACGATGGTGAAGAGAAGTGGAGGGAACAACACTATGGATTGACTAATTCGAAGCTTCGAGGTTAACTGAAAAGTCCTCTCTAGGATGAATCAGTCGATCGGTAAGATTCTTTCATTATTTTTATACAAATCACCTAGAACTATGTGAAAATAATTAATCGGACATTCAATAAATAAATATGGTAAATAGTAGAATAAAATTGGTAGAAAATCATTTTACCTTTCATTTCTTTAGAGGTGTATGTATACTCCTGCATATCATTATTTCGGGTAAATACCAAATAAATTAATGTACAAATATTAACTCGTAAATATATGTAAAATGCATTAGAAACTAACAGTGGATGTTCTGCATGTAAATAAATAAGGAAATAATTCACTTGGCTAATCATTATTAAAATAAGTAGCATCCCACCAACACATCAATCAGCACTCAATCAATCAGGGTTAACTACATCGGACCTAATGCAGAAATATAAACGGTTAGAAACAATATTAGGCGTGCCCATTCATTGCATATTACTTTATGGGTGATTTATCGCTTTATATTGTTTGTCTTTTATAGGAAATAATGACCTTATTACTTAATTAAATAGGAAATTTCCCTAAGAATGGATGACTCATTCCGAACCCAGAAATCATCTGGAGTGATGACGAATAGGGATTCCTAAGGAATCTACCTGTTTGTTAATCACTAGGTGATCCCGATGCAATTCGGGTGGCAACTCCACAATGTTTTCACAAAAATCCAAAAATCCATCTAGTGAGTCTGTTGCCATTGCTATTGGACACCAACCGACGAGCAAGTCCTGGGCGCTCTGTCCACAGTGGCGATTCCACTGGGGAAGTTTTTACAAATAAAAATTAATGAAGATTCCGAGCAATTTCCCATCTTTTTAATTAATCTGGTCATTGTTCTCCTTTGCATTGCACGTAGGTCTACATTTTTTAGGGTCCTTATAAACCCCGGCACCATTTATAATGCAATCTAATGATTCCACACCGGTTTCTTGGATTGTATTATCAATGGACCAGTCACAATGATTGGGAGTCCTACCTGGCTTACCATCTTAGCAATGGTTAATGAATCATGGTTAATGGGAAGCCCATACTGGATCTCCTACCCATCCTAGCAATGGTTAATAGGAGTCCGACTCTATGAGTGCCTTCTTAGCAAAACTGAAGAGTCAAAGCCCAGCATGTAATGACCATAGAAGTTTCCACTAGGTTGTACCTGCTAAATCCTACTTACTGTAATGATGCCATGAGTATTTATGATCATTAAGCCTAAAGCCTATGTTGAAACTCTATCCGCCTAAAGGCAGAATTTAGGTATAAGGATACAGACTCAATTATCATAAGTGTTATTATTTGCTAGGATAGTTGGAGAGAACGTTTATACACGACGGTACTATCACCCTCTGCTGATGAAATTTAGTACCCCAGCGTACCTAGGAAATGGACTTTTTGACCAACGGAATACGTTTGTAGGAGCAATAGGGTAGGAAGGCCTACTGGACGGCAGTATTTATTACCTATACAGCTAACAATTTCCTTGTTTTCTCTATCAAACATGCATGCATGCATATAACACCCATCCATACACTTGCTAATCCTTTTTTTGCAGCTAAAAATGGCAAGTAGCTCCAGCTACCTTCACCATAAGGTGGAAAGCACTGGCTCCAGCTCCTCAATAGCCATACCAGATCTAAATTAGGGGCACCCGCAAGTGATATATGTTGAGCAATCGAACAGGATAACCTTTGCTATGCTGAGAAGGTGGGGCATATTGCAATCTAAACTAGCACGTCTAGGGCCATTTGTCAAGACACCCGGTTATAAAGAAGGAACTTACTGTGAGTACCACAAAGCCTGGGGGCATAAGATTGATGAGTGCAAAACTTTAAGGAAGGCAATACGGCATTTGATTGATGATGAGACATTGGTACGGATAGGAGTGGAAAAATATGTCCTTAATGCACATTTAGAGACCTGCGAAATTGTTGTGCCCGCTGGTGAATATAATGGCTGTGACTACATTTAGGATAAAAAGTGGAGGCCAATACAAGTCTTTGAAAAACTAAATGAATGCGGGTTATTAACCAGGACACCCTCACCACCGATCGAATGAAATCCAGTCTACAGACCATATGCTTACCGTCCCTATTACGAAGATTCTGGACATTACATTGATGAATGTGGCAGTTTCAAAAGGGCTGTGAATTAACTTTGCTTTAATCAAACCATCGCCATCACTGAAAGGGGCTACATAGTCTTCATAGAAGCAGGAAAGCATGAAAGGTTCAGCGTGATGCTTCCTGGTCTTTCCTATGGGGATAGGTACCTCTGCTCCGACTAAAAGGACCACTGTGCACTGTCTTATACACTATGGACACAATCTTCACCAACCTGGTGAGTAAAGGGTACCTGATGCCGATTAACCAACCCATTTATGGCACTTCAGATCAATTCACTACAGAATACTACCGATCTCACTAGTCAATAGGATATCATTTGGGGAACTGCCGGAGGTTTATCGAGGAAATATCAGACCTGGTAATGGAGGAAAAACTTATCAGCTTAGGAGACGGGACCGTGGGATACACAACTAAATTGGGCAGAGAGGCTCTATACCATATATTTGATCCTACTTCTTCCGCTGCACACCCCGCAAATACACAAGGTGATTGGAGAATCTCAGAAGCCGCACCTCTAACTTAAGAGGAAGGTAATTGGCTTTTTGAGTATGTGGCAGAATGACATAGGGAAGAATTACCCAGCATACTGAGACACATGGAAGAGGAACAAAAGAAGAAAGAGAGAGGAAGGAGGACGGAACGTTAGGTGGCCAGACCCGGAGAAGTAATTCGGATGAACAAAATAGATCATCAATTTTCCTTGTAAAGTATGGTCTGTAATGGAAACAATGTTACTAATGTATATATTTGTCATGTTAAGGTTTTTCATGAGTCTACTTGCTTAGGATGTCACGAACTCATACACACACAAAAGAGAAGGTCAACTTATGAAGAATCTCCTAATCTCCACGCTCAACGACAAAATTGACTTTTCACCAGATGCCCAAATCATGAGGAGAGTCAGAACCTGAGAGCTAGTACTTGTCCACCATAGTATTATGCACTTCTGCACAAATCACTAAACATCATGAGCATGCATATTTTGTTTAGGTCCTAACCTTGTGACTTGCATGAAATGTCCAATCCATTCAACTCACCACTAATTAGACACTTGCTCAGAAATGAAGTACGTGCATTGATACGAGAAATCTAAGAAGATCGACCTCCAGACTGGTCAACCTAGTCAAATATCCAGATAAAACCACATATAGTTCTAGAAGGAAGTGCAGCTCGAGAACATAACAATTTAAGGTCAACACAAAGTTATGAATCTAACATGTCCCCTAGCCTATCCATGATGACTGTCTTGCCTACACTCCAAGTGACCCCCAATTATGGAAACTTGCAACTCCAAGCTCTGTCCTGCACCCTGCCAAATCCTACAACATATCACTCAGAACCTAGTGAACCCAATGATCACCTCCTTAACTTTCATGCAGCTAAACACAACCCTACAGCTTTCTACCAGTCCCGACAAAATATTCTAGGAACACCGATAAATACTCCTTAAGATGACGCTTACCGCTACTTCCAGCCTTTAGCAGAGTATCAATAGTTCCACCAAGCTATTGGCAACCACATCCTTAACCGCCTAGAAACAGAGGAAATTGTCCCCCGTTTTGCTGACACCGGGAAACCAATGGCGGGGCTCATCCCACTCCCCTATGGATATTTTGACTATGAGCAGCCTGTATCCGAGATTTACAAGAGTTTTGTCACGCAAGGGTTTATTACCCCCGAGCCTACTAGACATGACCCAACCCTTAACAACCCTCACTTTGTACCTAGGACTCACTGCAAATTCCATCAGGTTAAAGGGCACCGGATAGATGATTGTTTTAGACTAAAAAGCATTCTCAGAAGCTTCATAGATGCAGGGAAGATAGTACTGGTACATTTTGACAACTCTGGAGATGACAAAACTAATGAATCTAGCACTTCTACAGTCGGGCGCTTCTCAAACCTGCCATTTTCAATTTCAACCATCTTTGAGTATCTCCAATGGTTAGATCTATTGTGACCGCACCCGACAGCTAAGCCCGCCAACCCAAACTCCTGCAAGTACATCCCAGGGACTGTACATTTCACATGATAGATGGGCATCATACGGATGGTTATCTAGCACTCCGACATTGTGTTTAAGATCTCATAGATGAAGGAAAAATCCCTGATCCAGAACATCTAGGACCTAACGACTAAACCTCCATCTTATAGAATGATGTTGTTCAAAGTCTACTCTGATGTGCCTGTAAATAAATAAATGGAAAATCTACTTTTCCTTTTATCTGAATAGTATTTTCTTTTAATTGCATCTGCACTCATGACATAATTGGCATTCACTCATATCATGATAGTTCACTTAGTGTTGCTATAAGGCTTCAGAACATTTGTCGGGCCCACTGCTGCTAACATTGAAAGAAGAAGAAGAAATGTAGAAACGCCATGCCCAATCCAAAAAATGGCTTTGATCAATAAAAGGACATCACAAGCGCAAGGCAAGCAAAGCACATCAAAAAATTGCTGGTCCTGGGGATCACCTCAAAATATCTAAGGCCTCCTAAAATACTTTCGGGCATGCTCCCTCACAAAGCTAAAACAAAATGTCAAAATCTCTCTACAACTCGAAAAGAAAAAGAAAACAAAAAAAAAAGAAAAAAGAGAAAAAAAAAGAAAATAAAAAAATGAAAAATGAAAACGAGGAAGCAGAGAGATTCAAAATAAAGCATACCTAAGTGACTGTGAAGCATGGCCTAAAACAAAAAAAATGGAAGCAACCAAAGGCTACTCAAACCAATGTGTGATTAACAGGGACATAAGAATAAACTCCGAAGAATAGTACCGGAGACTAGGCAAACAACAAATGAAGAATCTCATTAATCTGAACGCTATGTTCTTGATAATAGGCCATCAAAAAGAAGCCTAATGGACACTGCCAGAATGCACCTAAGTGCCAACAAAAGCTTCTGGCACAAAAGGCCATAACTGATCAAGCCTGTGCAAAAAAATAAAAGAAGCAAAAAATAAGTTGAAAGAAAGAGCCCGGATTAAAGCTTTCCGAAAGGCACGACCAACAGCCACAATAACATTGGGCCCAGTATGCAAACTACGCTCCTCCGTAGCATTGTTAAATGAACTAGGAATGATTTGCTATCAGATACTCTTGATTGCATCATATCATTTGTATTTTGAATGAGAAATTAAACATGTGATGGGATAAGCCAGACAATCCACATAACAGGTGCAATGCAGAGTCAGAACTTTCAAAGGAGCGCTTCATGCCTCCAATCTAGGGAGAAGCCCATCTTGATGCCTCCAATCATAAGATAGTTGATCCCTTCACTAACAAAGTAATGACATGCCTCACAATCACGCCCACTTGATTGCCACAATCTGCAACCTGACGAGGTAAGCCTGGTATAACAAAGGAAACCTCACACACGAACACGATTAAAATAAAAAAAACAAATAAAGCCTGATGAGTTGAAAACCTATCTGTGGGTGACTCATGCAAAAGTTAAGGCGAGGCTTGCTATGGTGAAAATCTCACAAAGAGGCGATCTAGGCAAAAACATAAGCCCAAAAACAAACAAAGCCTGATGAGTTGAAAATCCATCCGTGGGCGGCTCTTGCAAAAGTTAAAGTGAGGCCTGCTAGGGTGAAAACCTCACAAAAAGGCACTCTAGGCAAAAAGATAAAGCCAAAAGAAAATAAAAGCTTGATGAATTGAAAACCTATCAGTGGGTAGCCCGCGCAAAAAAGAAAGCCACGAAAATAAAAGAAACTCAGAAGCCAAGCTTGAACTAGAAACTGAACCTTGAAAACTAGACACCCATCGACAAATTCCTCTAGGCAAAGGACAAGGGACATCCCATCCCATCCAATAACTTTAAATGGCCAGACCAGACACCACACAGGGGACACCTCATTTAGTTTAGGACCCAAGTAACCAAAGTTTTCTATCTGGATTGACCTAAGCACTACGAACTACCACCACTAGACAGGAGAAACCACCTTTGCCAACCAGAAGCAACCCGGACATCAACACGGCTTGACTAACACTCTTTTCATACAGCATGATTAATCATCACATTCTTGAACATGCATTTAAACATTACACACCCACATCACTTTGCATCACAAGCCCACACTAGCTAGAAAAGCTAGCAACGAGCTTCTAAAATCACTTAGAATCACACATCATACATGTCATGCATACATATTACATTTCAATGGGTCAATCAACGCAATACCAAACAAGAACAAAAGAATCAAGAGCCAGACGAGGCTAAAGCAAAGAACTTGCCACAACAAGCACAACAACAACACTGACTGAATCATATTAGCCAAAAACCCTCAACGGAAAAGGATGGGCAGTCTAACATAGAAGATCCATGTGTGAACAGACATAGATGTGGGAGTAATTGGTCATAAGCTAACATGCACTTCTAGAACAAGTCAAAGGCACAGAACAACAAAAAGCCAGAGGGCAGAAGGAGTACCAATCATATGCAGGTCAACACATTTTTAGACGGAGCAAAATGAAGTGAGCAGAACTCGAGGATAAAACAGGACCTCCTAATCACCGGATTGTGATAACATTAGATGAGAAACATCAACAGCGACACACTCGGCAAGGGATGGACTTGAAGAAAGAAGATAACCGGCCAGACCGATACTGCAGAAAAATCATATTCTTCCCGCAACTAGGAAGAAGGTCAAGAGTAGATCTCAGGGGCGGTAAGTCACCCTTTAATCCGAGAGATGACAATACAACTTCATAAAACCAGAATCCAGGGGCAATGAGTCACCTTCGAAAAATCCCAAAAACACTCAAGGGGCAACGGGTGACCCTCAAAATGTTAGAACAACCTTCAAGAAATGGAATGACTTCAAATAACAAGATGTCATCCCCAATCCAAAGTCTCAGATGACAGCAAGCCATCACAGGCAACAACAGGTCGTCTTCAACTATCGAATTTCTGGCGACAACAAACCGCCTTCAACGATAGGAAAACAAGTGACAGCAAGTCACCTTCAACCTCAGCTGACTTCGGGTAACAACAAACTGCCCTCATCCCTAACAAACTCAGAAAACACAGTCGGTAATGAGCCACCTACAACGATCCCAGATTCTCAACCGGCAACGGGCTATCCCTAACAAACCCAGATCCGGTCAGCAGTGAGCAACCTCCAGTAATCCCAGGTGAAAATGAATCACCCTTTATTCAGATACTCAACTGACAGTGAGCCATCCCCAACAATCCCAGGTGATAGCAGATCACCATCTATCTAGAAGTATTGCCAGCAACGAGCAACCTCCATCAATCCCAGGTAATAATGAATCACTCCTTATTCAGATACTCAACCGACAGTGAGCCATCCCCAACAATCCCAGGTGATAGTAGATCACCATCTATCCAGAAGTGCATTCGGTAGCTAGCCACCTTGAACAATCCCAGATGATAGCAAATCACCATCTATCCAGAAGTATAATCAACAGTAAACCATCTCCGGTAATTACAGTCGGCATCGAGCCACCTCCAACAAACCCAGAAGTACAGTCGGTAGCAAGCCATCCCCAGCAATTACAATCAGCTGTGAGCCACCTCCAACAAACCTAAGTGATACCAAATCATCCCCTACTCAGAAACACAGTCGACCGCGAGCCATCCTCAACAATCCCGGGTGATAGCAAGTTACCTTTTACTCAAGAAGATCCACTCAGTAATGAGCTACCTCTAGAACCTTAGGTGATAGCAAGTCACTCAATTTATAAAACTAGTAGGCAGCGAGCCATCTTCAACAATCACAACCAGTAGTGAGCCATCTCTCTAAATCTAGAACCGTAAGCGATAGAGAGCCGCCATCAGCATCAAAATATCGGGCGACATCAAGGCGCCTTCAAACTTACAACTTTAGGCAATAGCAAGCCACCTTTAGATTTCAGAATCCCCGGTGACAGCAAGCTACCTATAGCACAGATCTCAAGCAACAACGAGCCACCTTCAGGCGACAACAAGCTGCCATCAACTCCAGAATCTCAGGCGACAGTGAACCGCCACTGATATCTGATGACAGTAGGTGACAGCAAGCCACCTCTTCTAGTATCCCTGGCAACAGCAATCCATCTCCTACTTATTAGTATCCCAGGTGATAGCAGACCTCCACCAATCACAGATTTTAGGCGATAGCAGCCACCCCTCGCACTCAAAAATTTTAGAATCACAGCAAACTACCTTCAATAAGTTCTAGGTAAAACCTACTAACTCCATAGGATTCTAGTGTCCTAGACTTTTCGGGCAAATCCTGATGTCTATCTAGATTGCCAATGATCTAGATTTCCTTATTTAGAAGAACCACAAGCGTCCTAGACTTTTCGGGTAAATCCCGACATCCATCTAGATCGACAGTGATCTAGAATTTTATGTCTAATCGATCGAGAGTATCCTAGATTTTCTGGGTAAATTCCAACATCCATCTAAATTGCTAATGATCTAGATTTCCTTATCTAGTGAAACCACAAGCGTCCTAGAATTTTCAGGTAAATCCCGACGTCCATCTAGATTGCTAATGATCTAGATTTCCTTGTCTAGCAGAACCATAAGCGTCCTAGACTTTTTAGGTAAATCTCGACGTCTATCTAGATTGCCAATGATCTAGATTTCCTTATCTAGCGGAACCATAAACATCCTAGACTTTTCGGGTAAATCCCGACGTCCATCTAGATTGACAGTGATCTAGAATTTTATGTCTAGTTGATCGAGAGTATCCTAGATTTTTCGGGTAGATCTCGACATTCATCTAGATTGTCAATGATCTAGATTTCCTTGTCTATCAGAATCACAAGCATCCTAGACTTTTCGGGTAAATCCTGAAGTCCATCTAGATTGCCAGTGATCTAGAATTCTGTGTCTAGTCGATCGAAAGTATCCTAGATTTTTTGGGTAAATCCCGACATCTATCTAGATTGCCAATGATCTAGATTTCCTTGTCTAGCAAAACCACAAGCATCCTAGACTTTCCGGGTTAATCCCGACGTCCATCTAGATCAACAGTGATCTAGAATTTTATGTCTAGTCGATCGAGAGTATCCTAGATTTTTTGGGTAAATCCCGACGTCCATCTAGATTGCCAATAATCTAGATTTCCTTGTCTAGTGGAATCACAAGCGTCCTAGAC